>CAKNWT010198349.1:0-23913 GCA_932066315.1 Andricus coriarius | reverse complement strand
TTCTGGCTGCGGTTGAGTAGGCGCTCCGCTTATATAACCCCTTTTTCTGAGTTCCTCGGCACGGTTTCGCAGACGTTGATGCGAAAAATGCGAGAGCTCTGGGTGTTTCTCGCACCACAGAGTATGCAGTCGTGCCATGTAACCTTTTCGTTCAGGGGTCATACTGGTATCATAGCACTCCAGCAGGTCGTCCCTGAGTCGATCCGTCCACTTAAAAGTAACGAGATTCCGCCGGTCAATCGCATTGACCCCGTCTTGATTGGCTCCTCCAACTATAGGATAGCCGGCATTATTGTCCGACCCACTGTCGGGAGCCCTGCGCGTTCGATTGTTTTGAACCGCATTTACTACAACTATGTTTGGTGTTGTCATTGTTGTTCCCACGAGCAGCTAGGGAAAAGGTTACGTCCGTCCTTGTAGAGCCCCGCATGCAAGGATAAGGCTGCATACTCTGAGAGGTCGCCCGGTATCTCAGAGTCACCGTTTGAGACACCTCACCCAGGTGCCATTCAGCTTTCGGCACGGTTGTCACGCCTCCGCTTAGGGGTTATTCCTTCGGGACCATCCCTGGACAATTGTCCGCGACTGCTTATTAATTATTGTAACCATATTCAGCAGAAACCCTTGGTACAGGGACCCTCTATCCGCAACCCGAGGACGCGTTCGGCGGCTTTGTCATAGGCCCTTCGGTTCAATTCCTAAGGAATCAAAACCGAAACCGAATGGTTCCGGTACCGGGAATCGAACCCGAGCCTTCTGGGTGAAATATATATATTTTTTTTCGGTTTCAGTTTCGCTTCCTTCGGTTTCGATTCCTTTCGAATAAAACTGAAGGGCCTATGAGAAAGCCACCGAACCAGACCTCGGGTTGCGGATAGAGGGCCCCTGTACATTTTCCCCATCTCTCGGGCAATTTGTGTATACCACGCCAAAAAAAGTCTTTATCTTTCGATGCAAACCACTCGTCAAGCCATTTACCGACGTCTTCGTACGAATCGAAGTGTTGTTCAGCGAGTGCGTGACCCATCGACGAAAACAGGTGGTAATCAGAAGGGGCCAGGTCTGGTGAATAAGCGGGATGAGGTAGCACCTCCCAGTTGAGTGTTTTCAAGTAGTTTTGGACCATTTTTGACGTGTGCGATGGGGCGTTGTCGTGAAGAAAAATCAGCTTCTCATGTCTTTCTTCATAATCCGGCCTTTTTGCACGTAAAGCACGGCGCAATTTGACTCATAGTAGACGACACCCTGCTGATCCCACTAAACGCACAGCATCGTCTTGCGTCCAAAGCGATTAGGTCTTGAGAAAGAAGTTGATGGTTGTCCGGGATCGACCCATGATTTTCTTCGTTTCGGATTCTCAAAATAAATCCACTTTTCGTCTCCAGTCACCACACGATGCAGAGACGACTTTCTTTTGTGTCTAGCAAGCAAGATTTCACATGTGTTTCGGCGTCGCTCCATCTGCCTATCGTTCAATTCATGGGGTACCCATTTTCCCATTTTTTGGATCTTTCCCATGGCATGTAAACGCATGGAAATGGCCGGTTGAGTAACACCTAACTGTTCGGCAAGCATTTTTTGTGTTTGTGTATCGTCCTCATCCAAAAGAGCCTGTCATTCATGGTCCTCAACTTTTTTGGGCTGATTTTCACGCTTTTTGTCACTCAAGTCAAAATGACCGTCTTTGAACCGGCGAAACCAGTCTCTGCAAGCTGGTTCCGATAAAGCACTGTCACCATAGGCCTTCACAAGCATTCGATGTGATTCGGCAGCCGATTTCTTCAAATTGAAGCAAAAAAGTAGAGCTTCCCGCAAATGCTCCTTTTCTGGCACAAAACTAGACATGATTACTCAAGGAAAAATTTATGTTGTTGCATAAAAAAACTGAATATGTGCACTTATTTACGTAGCCAGGTGCCGAACTCACACAAAAAAAAGCATGACGTTTCTATTGTAGCTAAATATGTTCACTACCGCCATTTCTGAGCAAACAGCGGATTTAAGCTTATACACCTGGTAGTCACAATAATTAATAAGCAGTCGCGGACAATTGTCCAGGAACGGTCCTGGACACCTGGTTGAGGTGTCTTAAACGGTGACTGGGATACCGGGCAACCTCTCAGAGTATGCAGCCTTATACTTGCACGCGGGGCTCTACAAGGATGGACGAACCCTCTCCCTAGCTGCTAGTGGGAACAAAAATGACACCACCAAAACACCAAACAGTTTTAGATGCGGTTCAAAACGATCGAACCTGCATAGCACCCAACGATGGGTCGGCAAACAATGCCGATCATCCTGGAGTTCGGGCTGCTGAAAATAATTTAGATGGAAACACGACGACGAACCGGCAAAACGCCCACATTGAGTGGACGAATCACCTCAAGGATGACTTGCTAGACTGCTACGATGCCAGCATTATCCATGTTCACCGAGGCTTTATGGCGCGTATACACACTCTGTGGTGCCAGAAACACCCAGAGCTTTAGCACGTTTCGATTCAATCCTTGCGAAATCAACGAGCCTACCTCTGGAAAAATGCATACGTTCGCGGAGCACTTCCCCAACCGCTGCTTGATCAAGCTGCAGCCGCAGATGAGGAAGCGACATTGAGACCAGCCGCGGAAAGCAGGCACCATCTGAGAGATGATCACGTTTCAGAACAAGAAGGAACATTAACATGCAAGTTCCTCCTAAGCCCCAACATCTGGCCGAAGTGAATGCCTCCCTTCGTGGAGAAATCTCTCAAGAGTCTGACCTCTGGACCATAAACTGCACAGTTTATGGTGATTAAAGATGCTTGCATCAACTGAACAAGAAGATTGGATCGACAAGACAGAATGCGTCCCGTGTTTAATGTGTGATTGACTACGTAACATCTGGTACACCGTTCACGGAAATGCACAGTGGGCCAGGAGACCCGATTTCATGGCCAAAATTCGATTTTTAAATAAAAATTCAAAAAGTCTACGAATTTGTCTGAAAATAATTACTCCATGGTTTCTGGGATCGCTGATTACGAATATGTAGTCAAGAATTCAAAATTTAAAATGGCGGACCCAATATGGCGGCGAATATTATGAAAAGTCTCCGGGATTGGCTAAGAATGGTTACTTGGGAGTTTTTGGGGTCGCTGATTACGAAGATGTGGTCAAAAATTCAAAATGGCGGACCAAATATGGTGGCGAAGATTTTGAAAAGTATACAAAATTGGCTAAGAATAGTTACCCGGGGGATATTGGCGTCGCTGATTACGAATATGTAGTGAAAAATTCCAAATTCAAAATGGCGGACCTAATATGGCGGCGAAGATTTTGAAAAGTCTACGGAATTGGCTAAGAATAGTTACCCGGGGGATTTCGGGGTCGCTGATTAATAATATGTAGTCAAAACATCAAAATTCAAAATGGCGGACTCAATATGGCGGCGAAGATTATGAAAAGTCTACGGCATTGGCTAAGAATAGTTAGTCGGGGGGTTTTGGGGTCGCTGACTACGAATATGTAGTCAAAATTTTAAAATTCAAAATAGGGACCCAATAATGCGGCGAAGATTTTCAAAAGTCTACGGAGTTGGCTAAGAAACAAGTGAGCTCGCTCGTCCGCGGTCGGTGTTGATGTAACTGGAACAACAAATGACGGTGAGCCAGCGCGCGCTCGGTCATGTAAATATACCATACGCAGCGAAACAAATGAAAAGGAGCCAAAAGGGGCACACTTCAGCTTAAGTGCACATCCTAAGGTAGACATTCATATATTTCAGAACTCAATATGTTGTGTTATGTCGTGTTATGAGCAATCGGAAGAAGGTGCTTTGCTGAAAACTCTTGTTTTTCATTTACTCATAATGTTATTGTATTTGATTGCAATTAAAAATTACAGATTGAGTTGTTTTTTTACAAATTTAACACCTTGGTGAATTAAATAAATCCAGGTGGGAGGTTAGAAATCAATTTCTTAACATCAAAAATCGTATTTCCCTAACGTCAGTAATACTACGAATTCTAATAAGATTTTCCACGTTGTGCCTGTATCATCGAAACAAAAACTGATCAATCAACATATAATTATCGTCAATGGTACTTCAATTATTCCTGAATTCAGTACTTTAATTCATTTTTTCGAATTTAAAAATCGAATTTTGGCCATGCAACCGGGTCTCCTGGCCCACTGTGAAATCGTTCAAAAGTTCGCCCAAGAACTGAGGATCTTGAATCACACACTGAGCAATCAAAGCTGCTGACAATCAAGTAGCATATTGTTGACAAAAGACGGCGATTATCTGACGCAAGGAAGAGAATACAGAAGAGGGAGAGATGGATAAGGGAGAATCAACAGTTTCTCGCCGACCCATCTCGCCTCTTCAGTGATCACCCTGTTTCTGTCAAAAATCCACCCAAGCCCAAAGAGGTAGAGAATTTTTGGAGAGAGGTATACAAGATCCCAAAAGACTAAAGTTGAAAGAAGATACTGACAATATCATCCGCTTCAAGGAATCTTGCGACAACCTCATAATATCTGAGGAGAAACTACTATCTTATCTGGAAATTATCGTGTGACACGAACAACGTCATTTTATATGGATGACCTGAAGATCTATGCCTATGGTAAAAGCAAACTTCACACTGCCATAAATATCGTCAAGAAGCACACAGGAGAGATTGGGATGCACTTTGGATTGGATAAATGTACCAAAATTCATCTGAAGAAAGGGAAGATTGTTGGTGTTCCCAAGGACACTGCTCTTGTGGATATAAGTATTATTAGACATCTTAACATTGGAGAGATGTATACATACCTGGGCGTGCCTCAAAGCTGCATTTACGACGTAACATCAGTAAAGGAGTCTCTCCGAAGCATATACAACCATCTCCTTCGACAGATTTGTCTTCCAATCTGTCGGTGTTGAACAAGGTATCTGCGAATAACAAGCTTGCCGTCCCGGCTCTACTCTACTCGTTTGGGGTGGTTGAATGGACGAAGAACGAACTTAAGGCCCTTGATGTTAACACACGTAAGATCATGCATATGCATAAAAGCTTGCATATCAATTCGTCAGCTTAGCGATTATACATTTCACGCCGTCGCAAATGGAAAATAAGTGCATTACTCCATGTAGATGTTTCACTTCTAAAAGCTGAAGTGAGGAAAGCAGAGATCGCGAAATTTCACCAACAGCTACTCCACAAGGAATTGCACGGAAACTTTCACAGAAATGTAGAAAAACAGTCCATGTCGAAGGAGCAAACCTTTGCTTTTCTCAGATCATCAGGGCTTAATTCAGGTACAGAGTGTTTTATTTTCGCATACTAGGACGGTGTCATTTCCATCTTAGCACACCGTGACTGCATTTTATGTCAAGAAGTTCCAAGAGATAGGTGCAGAGCGTGTCATGCACACGCAGAGTACCTAGAACACATACTCTCTGAGTGTTCCTCCCATGCGGGAACAACGTATATCGACAGACATAATACGGCGCCAAGAGTGAATTATTACCATCTTTGTTGCTCCTACGGTGCTGGCCGCGACCCTGCCCTGCCGAACGCTCCAAGGGAGACAGAGTCATTTGTCCAAAACGAGAAGGGCCAAATTTTTTATAAACTACGATTTTCGGAAAGCGGTCTCCGTTGCACCCTCGAGGCTGACATTGTTCTCAAAGACTTCGAGAAACGAACTATATTCGTGATCAAATTCTCGGTTCCGTCCGAATACAACATCACTGCCAAGGAGAAAGAAAAGAAGGAGAGGTAGCAAGATCTTTGGGTCGCTTCGTGTCCTCAAGACACACGAGGGTTTCGCCGGCCTGTCGTTGTCATTTCATCGTGTCCTGTGACCACCCATCTTACGGTTGTGAGACGTGGTGCTAATCTGAAAAATTGCACCCGATCTTAGCGAAATCGCGGTAAAATCTCAGCTATAACTACGCCTCACGACCGTGGGATAGGTGGTTGCAGTCTGCGACGAATTCAATACGATGATCCGACAAAAGTCTCGTGCACCTCAAGGACACGGAGCGACCCAAGGACGACCTCCGCTGCTTTGTACAGAAACGCCCTCTTTCCCACTTCTTCGTCTTTCCTGACCATTTCAAGAAAAGGGTCTTGTCCATTTGCGACTACATGTGCTGTACCCAGAATAATCCTGTTGTGAAGACATTCAAGATTCAGTATTCCGCGACCACCTTGACGGCGTGAGATGTAAAGTCGTGGAAAAGAAGATTTAAGTTGCATGCTTTTGTTAATTTGCATAACCTTTCGGGACCCGATATCGAGGGATCTGAGCTCGTCCTTCGTCCATGGAACCACTCCAAATGAATAGAGTACTACCGGGGCGGCAAGAACGTTTGTCGCAGATAATTTTTTCCTCGCTGACAGTTCGGAAGACCAAATCCGTCGGATGAGATGTTTGTATCTGCATCGTAGAGTATCCTTTATAGATGACACGTCCTGAATTCGGCTCTGTGGCACGCCCAGGTATATATAGGTCACTCCAGCGCCAAGGTGTCGTATAGCGCTTCTGTCGACGAGCTCAGGGTCTTCCGGGATGCCATTAAATTTTCCTTTCTTCAAATAAACATTGGCGCATTTTTCTAACCCGAACTCCATTCCAATCTCTTGAGTGTACTCTTTCACAATGTCTAGAGCTAGATGTAGTTTCTCTTCCTTTTTAGCATAGATCTTAAGACCATCCATGTAGAATACATGAGTGACCTTATCCTTTCGATTTCCAGGTTTGGCGCAGAGGTACCCTTCGGAATGGTGAAGTGCGAGAGATACTGGCAGTAATGTGAGGCAAAAGAGGAGAGGGCTCATGGTGTCGCCCTAAGATACACCTCTTTGAAAGGTGACACTATTAGTGATCACACGATGTTTTCCAGATGAGATAGTAAATCTGGTTTTCCGAAGCGGTATTAATCTCTCTATGCATCTCACGATGTGTGGATGAACCTTTAAGCTTTCTAACATACAGATGATAAGGCTATAAGAGGTTGAATCGAAAGCTTTCCGATAATCAATCCAGGCCATCGATGGGTAACGCTGATAGATTGCTGCGTCTTTAAAGACACATCTATCGATGAGCTGGTTCCCCCGTCATCCTACTACGCCTTTCTTTGAGCCGCATTGTTCGTAAATCTCTCGCCACACAGATCCAAATTTCCGAACAATCCTATCATTCAGGATAGCTGTGAAGATCTTATACAGTGTGTTCAGATAAGTTATTGGCCTGTAATTCTTCGGGTCAGCTACGTTGCTCATCTTTGGAAGGAGTACTGTGCCCCCTTCCACCAACCACTCCGGAATAGGCTCTTTCGACTTTAGATATGAGGTTAAAATGCGGGCCAAATGCTGGTGGGTTGAAGGAAACTTCCTCATGCCTCATAATACTTTTTACACCTCCGCGGTAGCGATAGATGGACATTCTTCCTCAGGTGTTATAAGGGCAGTGCACAGTCCCTTGAAGCTATTTATGTTCTTTGAGCCTTCTTTAAGTGGATGCTGGACATCGTAGACTTCTCTCCAAAATGCTTCGACCTTCCCTGGATTGGGCAGATGGTCGACAGTGACTGGAGGATCTTGGAAAAGTCGAGATGGGTCAGAAAAAAACTGTTGGTTTTCTCTGACACTCCTCTCCCTCCACTCTAGATTTCTCCTGGCGTCAGATATTACCTGTATTCTGTCAACAATATGCTGCCTTATGGTCTGCAGCTTTCACTTGTTAAGTATGAACCTTGGCGGTGAATTCCGTCCAAATGTTATATAGTCAATCACACACTGAATGCGGAACGCGTACTTTTTGCCCAGCCTATCTTTGTGATGAGTTTATGCATTCGTATTTTGTTCTTATGATCAGCCGCTGGTTTAGTTTTACGGTTTGCTCCCGCCAAAGCTCTCGCTGGATTATACACACCACAATTGATAGTTCAGAGGTCGGATTCTCCCGAAAAATCTCTACGAAGCTCGTCATGCGAGAAATGCCAAATTTTCTGTAACTAAGATTTTCGGACAGCAGTCATCGAATCTAGCCGACTACAACATCACTACCAAGGAGAAGGAAAAGAAGGAGAGGTATCAAAACCTTCAAAGGAAGTTGCAGCGGCTGTAACCAAATTATTCTGTTAAAGTAATTGTCCTTGTGATCGGTGCTCTCGGAGGTGCGAAACTATCCGTGCCCTGAAGACACACAAGGGTTTGCCGACCTGTCGTTGTGATTTCATCGTGTCCGGTGGTAACCCATCTCACGTTCGTGAGACGTGGCCATAAGTGTGATTTCCCGCGGTTCTATTGGGGGCTGGTGTCCTTTTCACAGATGGCAGTTGCTCCCAGTGGGATCCTGTGGTGGTTGTTCAACCTGTTTTTTCAATTACATATATAAAGAAAATTCACAGACATGTGTCAACTGTTATAATTATTTATATAGGCCACTGATTACAAATCGGAAGTCTTTTTTCGGAAATTCATAATGGAGGATCCAATATGGCGAATGAAACTGGTGAATCAGCAAAGATGCAACTTTTATACTAAACTACATTTTTTACAGCCAAATTGAAATAAAATTTTTTATTTTAACCTATCTTTTAAAATTGACAACCCTGAAAACTCCCACATGCCAAGTTTTATGAAAATCCAACAATTTTTTGAAAACTCGTCCACCATATTGGATCCACCACTTTGAATTTTTCAAATCTGGCTCCGGATTCCTTATCAGATACCCCAAAATCCCCCAGATGCCAAGTTTCACGTAAATCCAATCATTTAAAAAAAAACTCGTCCACCATATTGGAACCGCCATTTTGAAATTTGAAAATCGGGCTATAGATTCGTAAGCAGCAACCCCGAAAACCCCCTGAGGTGCATATATCCGTAAAATTAGTTTAATAGAAAAATGTATGCCTCAAAGGGGTAAATGGTATATCGAAACATAGTCAGGACTTGTATTTAATATGGTGCACGAATTTGTGTTTGTGAAAGTGGTACAAGCAAACGAAATTTCTTTGAGTTTGAGTAGGACCTATGTTGCCGACCGATTCCTTCTCAGAATCTATTGCTGGAGGAATAATCCCTTCTTGCCAAAACTTCGAATGATCACTGAAAAATATTCGGAGGAAGAAAAGAGGATGAGGAGGCGCAGAAAAAGAAGGAATTTCAGAATCATGGTGGCGACGTCTGGTCTGGTTAACACCTTTGATTCGTGGTAAGACGAATTGAAGTGCTGCCCTATATCTTTTAGAACAACATATTTCAATAATAACTGGCAGGAGCTTTTGCAAGAGAGCGGAATTTATCAGGAAGCTGGTTGGTAGATCAAAAATTTGACTGTTACTCAGGAAGTCTGAGGAGAAGTGACGTCGGATCGGAGAGCGAGAATTATAGTCTGCAAAAAAAGGAACTGACGAAGTCTTTAAACTGCATCAAGACCCGTTAATGGAAAGCCTGGTGCGACGAAGTTAATGAGAAATACTATATGGTCTTCTTATTTCTACAAACCAATAATCAAAAATGATCAAAAGTAACTTGACGAATTATAAAAAATTCGAAAGTTACAAAGTTGAAACTTACACGGACGCTTATTTCTCCTTTTGCGCGAGCTTGGTAAAATCCAGTCTTGATCAGAGTCCTCTGTATCTGAACGTTTATCACATTTTTTTGACTGCTGAGGAGCATGAGGAGATAATGGACTCGTTTGTACGCTTGGAGCCGAGTAGACAGCCTCAAAGTCGGCCCACCTCTCCAGCTCTTCTGCTTCGCTGTTATCTGAGAGAAGTTGTTCCGTATATGAGGAGATGCCTCGCGCTCGCAGAACCCTCTTCGTTTGCTGCTTTAATTCTATATAAAAAATATTTTTCTGGTAATTTACGTCAAAGCCATTTTAATTTGAACACAAAAATAATTGAAAACAAACCTTCTGATTCGCTTTCGCCATCTTCGAATTCCTCTCGTTCTCCTTCTTTGCTATTATTACAGTTACGATTACCTTTTCGCCTACCATCATCTTTTTCTTCGTCGTTGCATTTCGGTTTTTGTTTTTGGACTTGATGCTCAGCTAGTTTATCGCATTCGCTATCAGAATGTTCAGGTTCGTTTTGGGAACCAGATAGGGATAAGGCTGAATGAGGCATAGTGTGTAAAGTTGCTTCGTTATTATATGGCAATGTAGAGCCTTGGGAACCAAAAATCCACCAATTAGAGGTGAAGCCAATCTCATCAGAAGATACCTTTTCCTCTATAACGCTGTGAAACATATATGATTTTCATTTACTGACACATGAAAATTAAAAAGAATATATAAGCCGAAAAATAGAAGACAAAGCTCCACAGTTTATTAAAATACATGTTAATTCTTTTTTTGGCCACAGACATTAAAAAAAGTCACTTTTTGAATGTTTCATAACTTTATAAAGCCTATCCAATTTAATTCAGTGACAATTTAAAATGGGGTTTCTAACTGAGAAAAATTAACTATTCCTAGGAAGGTTTAGTTACGCAGTAGACGGTCGGTCAACTCGTTCGAGTGGAGCAGCGTTCCCTCTTCTCTTTTCAGTTCTATTTTTAATTTCGAACGGGCCATTTTCAAGAAACACAGTTGTTATGGGATCTCGCAAATTGAAAGGAAGAGTAAAGGAGGTGGAATATCGAAAACGATTGAAGTCCGAGAATATGGTAATTTCTTGTAAATAACATCAGGTTTATTATAACCACTTAAAATGATTGGCGGGATCTGTTATACCACGAGCAATGGTAAATCTCAGATGGTCTCGATGGCATCGGTTGGAGAACGTAAGGGGTTGGATGCTGATATTGTATCAACCGAAATGCGGTGCAGGTAGCACAAGACTGACTAGACGGTGGTGAGAATTTGGGTATTAAGCCCTGGCGTGGGGCTTCTCCCCCCTCCTAGGTTAAGGCCCGCAGAGCCGTAAGAAGGTGGGGAGCGTTTAACTTTCTTATACAGTCATTAAATTAATTATATTGCTGAATTGCAGTTTACAATATTTGCCTCTCATTCTGGTTTTAACTATCGCTTGGAGTGGTCTTGAAAAAGATAAATTTAGACACAACTCTAATTAGTACCGCGCTCGCGATTAAATGTAGATTCTCAATTCCATATTAATGCTAAATTACGAGGTGTTCTAAATAAAATAAGTCATCGTATCACAGTATCAAGTATTTTGTATTTTCTGAGTATTCTAAAGTGAATAAGGGATTATCCCGACTCGCTCGTCTTCTGATGTTGTGGAAAGTGACGAGTCAGATGGCACTACAGTTGCGTCATCATCGATCGTGGGAGTGGATTCCGGAACATATATACTTTATAAAGCCAGTACATTTTATAGCAGCTACGAGCCAAAACTTCAACGCGATATATATTTCAAATGTTTATCAATATTAAAGAAGTAATCTTGAATGTTTCATTGCGAAATTTTTTATTTTGTTATTTTGTTGCAAACTTAAAACGTTATTTGAGATGTGCAGATTGAAAGTGAAAGGTGATATCACCTTTCTCTCATGGTGCACGTGATATTGTTTATAACATCTGCATGACATGTTGTGACTTCCGTAACAATGTTTACTCTCTGACATAATTACACTTATCCCAGCAGGGCTACTTTTCTTCCCGTGCGGGAGGAAATTAAACGAAATCGTCCAATAACAAACTGTAAATCATCGAAACGCCAACTGAGCATGCTCTCCAGTTATTTTTTCGAGAATTTAATGGAATCAACTGGTTTGCGCCCACTCTGCAGGCATGGAAAGTCGCCATATTCATGCAGGTGTTGAAAAAAAATATTCATTTTTAAATGTTATCATTTTGAGACTACAATTTTTAAAGTTTCATTTCGAATCTTCTAAATTTTTCAGAAATTCAAATTCAACAGTTTGCAATTTTAAACCCTCTTAATTATAGTCCAATTTTTAATTTTACAAAAGATTAATTTTCAGTTTGAAATGCTTAGTACTGAAATTATTTAATCTCTCGCTCTCTCTCTCCATACTTATAGCTTCCGAATCCTTACAAGTGTACAATTTTAAGCATTCATCATTTACAGGTTGTTTAATATCCAGGGCTTTCAAACAGAATTGATTAAATTATTTAATGTTTTTGATTTTAAATTGTTTGGTTTCTAATGCTCTATGATATCTGCGGTTCATCGCAGTGAAAATAAACATCGAAAGGTCCACAATTCACCCGAAAGTGGGCTAGGAAAAGAGAAAAACTGGACAAAAAGGAATTTGAAAATTGACCTGCCCGCAACTTTCCACCATAAACATATGATTCTGAGATGTTAGTCAGCTCCATTTCAGCGTTATTGCTTGCTCTTGCTTTCTCTAGTTGAAACCAGGCAGCGCCTACATGGCTTTTATTCGTTTTCCCCCCCAATCAGCCGACCAGTAGTTAGTCATGTTTTCCAATTGAGGGACTTCGATGTCTTGCTGGTTATTTTGCTTTACACTTAGTTCACAGTAAAAAACTTCTTTTATTTGCTTGAAAAGTTCAATTTTGCTGCCTTCCTGCACTACTTTTCTTGTACCGACACAATCTAGCAGTAAGATCATCAAGTTTCTGCCGTTGGGAGTCTATAATCGTATCCAATATTGCTGGTGTTAATGTCTTAATATACCGAGGATGGATGATTTTAGTAACATGGTGTATCAACTTTCTGGTTCTATTTCCTTTCTTATATTGAGTCAATCGACCCAATTTTCACCTTACTTTGCTGACATCCATATCCAACCTGATTTTTCATGGTGGATCTCGATCCCTTCCTGGGGCTATGGCTGCATTTGTAGACCTATTTCTGTTGCCCAACGTTCTAACGGCTGTCACAGCTGCACAATGCACAGGAGTTTGAACCTCTAACGCAGCTAGCCTTGCGTTCAAAGGCATAAGAAAAACCTTGCCGTTCAGGTGCTCTGTTAGTGCACGCAGATCCTTTGTGATGTACATCTTCGTCAGAGAATGCCTTTGTTTTGGTTCTATATGTTTTGAACTCTAGTAAAGCATGATCAAAATTCCTTTCAAGGTGCTGCAGTTTTTTCTCGGATTTCGCTGTTTACATCAACGTTATTAATGTACGGATATGGTTCTAGTTGATTCGGTGGTTGATTATTATTATCCTTAGCACACATTCCTATGTGTGATGTAGTTTCCTTTAACCGATGTTCATTATCGAAGTTTTTCCACAACAAATCAGCCTGCCCTTTATTTTCCATTACTTTCGCATTTGGTTTCATACTTTACACTTTCATAATAGAGACGCAGCAATTCCTATTTCATTGTGGTATCCCACTTCATGCTTTGCCACGTTATTTCTGTTGTGGTGGTTGGCTGCAAATTGCTAACTCTAGCCAAAGCATGCTTAGCCGGCACAGTTGATGTTCCACTGTTTACCGTTTGTCGCAGATGTGCTTGCTGGCCAGCTGTTTGGTTAGTGAGATCTACCTGACCATCTCGCAGCTCGCCATCACCACCGTCCCTCATGCTGTGGCCCCCCAGCTATGGCTCCAGGGGCGCCCCGACGATTGTAGGGAAGCGACAAGCGTTTTAAAATATTGAAAAAACTCTCCACGTCTTTAACGTGTTTTGGTGTCCTCTTAGTCTACACACAGACACTCCAGCGCACTCTAGAGTCCTGTAAAGTTTCACAGCTTGAAAAAGAACGCGAGTAATTATTTCTAACATTCAGCCACGCTAATACGACTTGCCCTCGAGACGTGCTGCTAGCTTACATGGTGAAATCTTGGAAACGCGTTGGTTTTCGAACATTTCTTTTAGGATGCGCGGACACTTCACTGTTATCACTATTCAAACTTAAATTGTCTCTACTTTTATTTAATTCATCTCATGTTATTTTCTTCGTTCTTCCCGTGTCAATATGCTGATCCTCGTTCAAGGATTCGTTGATGACCTCCGCTTCACTCTCATTGGATTCATTATTACGTGAATTCTCACAGGGTGAATCATCGCTCATTGGTTTCCATAACTTTAACTGGCTTACATGGGCAGTGCTCGCATATCGTTGACCAGTCTTATCAGTTCTTAGGTCTGATACACCATATATGTCATTAGGCAAACTATTATGAATTACAAGAGGTTCCCTGTACCTTGATTGCAGGTTCGTTGAATCATCAGTTGAAACTGGGGCTACGCTCATGAACACTATCTCTCCTACGTTGAAGCGAACATTTAACCGTCGATTTTTGTCGTAGTAAGTTTTATACTTGGATTGAGCTTCTTGAATCTTCTGTCTCGCCTCTTCCTGTAAGGCTTCTGGTAGGACATATTCTTTTTTTTCGGTTAATTCTCTTACTGTCCCTTCGCCATACCTAGGGAAGTATCCATAGAGAAGTTCAAATTCGCTCTTAATAGTCGATTCGCTGTAGGACTCATTCAAATCTCGTGCAATTCGTTTCAGATGTTTAGTCCAGTCTTTGTTGTCACTCTCGTAGATACTTTATTGTGGAACAGGAATTAGAGTCTTAATGACTCGTTCCACTTGACCATTCGCCTGAGCGTGCCTTTGTGAATTCAAGGAATGACGAATGCCATGCTTTAGGCGAAATTCCGCGAACTCTCCAGAGGTAAAACAACTACTTCGATCCGTGATGAGCTGGTTAGGTGCCCCAAAATCCAAAACTAGGTCTTTCATTTCTGTGGATAACTTCCTTAGTCTTAATACTCTTTGTATCTTCTAGTCGTACATACTTGGTTACGTTGTCAACTATTACCAGAACGTATTTATATCATCTCCCGGCAGAAACGAAGGGTCCTAGATGATCGACATGGACTACGTCGAAGGGTCGCTTTCCTGGTAGAATGGCATGCAACTGTCCTGATTGTCGCCCTGCTGAAGTTTTATTTAACATAGATTGGAGAGAAGCTCGAATATGTTGGCGCACATAGTTGCTCATACTTGGAAAATAATAATGGTGGTTCATCTTAGCTAGCATTCGATCCAAACCACCATGGCCGCTTAGATCATGGACTCGGACTGTTAAACCTTTTCTTATAGCTTTGGGTACTACATAACAAACATTATTATCTGTGGCTTTATAGAGGATTCCTTGACGTAGGACATATCCGTTCGTTTCACCTTGCTCTCGTCTACTTCAGCTTTCTTCTGGTTTCTGTAAAATTTCGCGTTTGCATTTCAATTCGTCATCTGCGTAATGATACATCGTAATTTCATCTTCGAGGGTTATAGTCATAAACATTGACAATTCCGTTGGACTGCCTTCAGGACTTTCAACTGGAGCTCGGCTCATAGCGTCGACTTGAGGAAGTTTCATTCCAGAGCGGCGAACGATTTCGAATGTGTATTCGCTGAGTAGACAACCCCATCGAGAAATTTGTGGGTTTCTTGTTCGATGAGCGTTAAGATAGATGAGCGCCTGGCAATCCGTGACAATAGTAAATTTAATACTGATTAGCAGTGGTCTTAATCGCGTGAATGCCCACACAATAGCCACCAATTTTAATTTACTGGAATGATAAGAACGTTCCGTTTCGCTCGTCCTTCGGCTGATTGCGTGTACTGGATGCATCTTGGAATTATCGGCTTGTTGCAGAAGCATTCCTGCCAATCCTCTCGAACTGGCATCTGTATGAAGCTCCGTAATCCATGTAGGGTCCAATATTTGTAGAATGGGATAACTGGCCAATGATTTCTTTAGATCAGCAAAACATGCATCGGTTGTTGCATTCCAAATAAACGGTTGGTTCTTCTTTAGTAATTCGTATAGAGGTAAAGTTTTTTCGGCAAAACGAGCAATAAACCGTCAGAAGAATCCGGCCATACATAGGAATCTCCTTACATCTTGCGTGTTTTCCGGTGTAGGGAAGTCTAAAATCGCACGTATTTTGGCTTTTCCTGGTTGGATACCTTCACCACAGATTTCATAGCCAAGATAAAGAACCTTCTTCATTAAAAACGCGTATTTCAAGTGATTTATCGTAAGTCTTGCTTCACGCAGCGCACTTAGGACTTTAGTCAATCTTTTCTCAGTGGACCCAAAACTCGATGCATAAGCTTGCTAAAATAAAAGGGTGTGTTCATGAGTCCAAATGTCATTCGAGTGAACTCCCTTATCTTATCACGTTCCCAGTCGCTGGCTCTGTTTGGCTTACAAACGAAGGGTTAACTTCCTGGCGTTTCTCTAATTTCCATGTTTATCAGATCTGTACAGCCCAATTCTTCGTAATTTCTGGAAACAGTATCGCTGAATAAATTCAATGTTCGTTGTAGGTCTTCCACATCTTCCTTGCAAGCCTGTTCGTCTACTTTGATTTCCGACAACGTTACTGGTGCTTTTTCTTTCAGTGACTTTAACACATCCAACGAGCAGATTTGACAAGTCTCTGGTAATTTCTTCAAAGTCTTATCTGAATGTCCAAGATTAATATGAGGAAATAGATAATCCTGCTCCGATTCCATTACCGTGATGAATTGAATGTAATTTCGAGATAGGGTGATATTTTCTTTTAAAGTTAAGTTTGTATCCGCCTTTTCAATTTTCATGCTTGCAAATGGTGTCTCTTTCTTTTCTGTAAATAGGAGTTGATCACCCGATTTTTTGTAATCTACATGAGGCAATTCCCTAAAGGTTCGTCCAATGAAGACATCTGTTGGTTGTGTGTTGTCAGGTACTACACGAAGGCAGACTCTATCTGCTACTACTCCGTCAACTATGATTTGAGCAATCATTATTCCATTGGATGCGACTCGATAATTGTCTGGGCCCCAACTTTTCAATTCCGAACTACGCTGAAGTATAGGATAACCACCACTGATCGCAGCTGATTGGTTTATCGTACAGTCTGAGCTTTATGGATCTATGAAAGCATTCCAAATCTGATCATTCACAAATACGATTTCACAGATTTCACAGAGTTCACAAGCCTGTTTTCTCCGAGGCTAAGGACAGTTCTTCGATATATGTTCAAATGCTGAGCAATTTCAGCATTTAAATTCACCTTTATTATTCCGTAGCCGTGCTCTTCGATTTGGATTTCATTGCTGTTCTCGACTCAAGTTTTGTCTTTAAAATCTCTAGGAATCCATCGATTTTGATACGTCTTCTTTTTTTTGCCTCAGAAATTTCTAAAGAACATCTAATCCTTTCTCCGCGTTGTGATTTTAAACGTCCGTGACGAACAAGGTCGTGTAGGAGATCATCGTAGTCTTGATGCTTCTTAGCTAAAAAGGCATTGCATAAATCTCTGGACCACAAGCCGATTAAAACTTGCTCTTTAGCTTCTTCGAGAGATAAGCCCATTTCTTGACCAGTTCTTGACCTTCCAGGTCTTCAATCTGTAAGCGTTCAGACCAAAACAATTCAAGGCTCCTGCCCTAAGATGACCTCGACCTGCTTCGAATACGAATCCTGAAGGCCATTAGTGAAGTAGCTTCATACGATTTAAATTTTTCAGACACTCTTTCGCTTGAATGCTGCCTTTTTCGCCATAAAAAATCTGTATGTCTTTACTCAAATCTGGCATCACATAAAAGGACTCGTGTACTCCTTCGTTACTAAGTGCAGTTGCTGGTGTGGTAATTCGCTCAACCAATCGTTCCAATAAAGCATCTCGACGTTGACTTTCAACAATCATCATTTGCATCAATATTTCAATTGCAGTCGGTTCGTTTCGCACTCCTTTTGGTACCTGATCATTTGGCAGGTTGTTGAAATTGTTATTTTGTTGATAATTAGTTCCTGGTGGTTGTTGATCAAGGTCAGAACGTACGTTGACTCGTTCTTTTAGGGATTGGATCCGCTGGAACGTATTTCCCACTCGTCCAAAAAATGCAGCTTCTTCTCGATCGACCCTTGCTGTATCCTGTAAATTTCTTGATTCACATTCTCCGTCGTTGATTCCTCGGTTCACGTTAATTCTATTGTTCTGCGGCGAATTCTGTATTTTACGTTCCATGCGCGTATCGTCAACACTTCGTGATAAGTCGAAGGCATGCATCAAACTAAGATTTTCCGCATGTGCTGAAAGAAAAGATGCGACAGAGCTACTATCACTTCCTGAATATGCCGCGTGTGTAGAATTTTATTCATTCTGTAAGCCGCGTACAAATTGCTCAAAGTCTTCTAAAGGAATATTTATCATATTTCAAAGCTCCATTCTAACCAACTTTTTTAAAATAGTTGTGCCACACTGACGTAATAAAATTCTATTTCTTATATTCGCACATTGTCATTATTTCGTTAAATGAAATTCTCTCTTTTTCTTTAAATTTATTTCGCTCAAATCATTTATTTATTTTTCGCACGCTAAATTACATCAATTTATTAAAGGTATCGCTCAGTCTATAACATAACCTCTATACCTGTCAAACAAATTTCAAACGAAGGGAATGTACTTATTCGCTCATTTTGAATAATTTTCGCATCTCACCGCGAAGGTTTACATAACCTCTTCACCCTTCAAACGAATTCCGAACGTAGAGAGGGTGGTGAGGGATTGTCTGTATAAGCAAACAAATTTTCGCACATGAACGCAAAGGTCAATATAACCTCTTTACCTGTCAAATTCCAAACTATATTGAAGGTGGTGACGGATTCACACAAAAGAATCGAATTTTAGCACAAGATATATATTTTTATAGCACATCAAAGTTTCATAATCATCGTCTATCGAGATATTTCTCAATCCATATTTAGGTACAACTTTAGAGCGCCCTCTCTCCTTTATTTCCATAATGAGTCTCTCGACTCGAATTTTTCTCAAGGCTTAATGCGACAATATACACAATTGAAAAAAAGGTGGGACGAAATGCGCAGCAAAGAAATTGCCAAAACAACCAAATAGAACACTTATTTCGAAGGTTTTGGGTAAACTTGTTTGTACGGTTCACCTGAGGAGCAATTTCGATCATTTATTGATCGTACCATCGAACAATTTTCACTAAAACACGGGCCCTTACTTTATCGCGTCACACTTCGTCCATGAGGCGTGAAGAATCCTTGAACGATTTTTCCAAACGGGAGCTATTATATCCCACCGCTAAATGATATAAAATTTGTTTATTCACATATAAGTACAATAAGGTGAGCTGAACTCGCCTAAACAGTAAAAATAAACAGTATTCTCAATATAAACAAGGATAACTAGCCGTAGCACGACTCCACGCTCTTTTTACGCACACCAACATTGTCCATACACAGACACTCCAGCGCACTCTAGAGTCCTGTAAGGTTTTACAGTTTGAAAAGGACCACGAATAATTATTTTTAACAGTAGCAATGCTACAGCCAACATAACCATCAAAGTCCTGCGAGGAAAGCTCAAGTCCAACCGTGACGCCAACGCGAGAACACCTTCAGCAGGGTGTCCACTTATTAGCCTCGATGGCTCAAGAGCCTCGACGGCTCAGGCGGTTAGGCGCCGGACTTCATGTTCATGAGGTCCGGGGTTCGACCCTTGAGCTGGTACCTCTGCATATTTTTCTATGTACTTTTACCGAGGTTCTGGTGGTTAGGATGCCACCTGAATGTGTATATCACAAGAATCTTACTTTATTACTTAGGAAATGGTTTTTGAGGATGAATCAATAAAGATTCCGGTTTTAAATCAAATAATGTTGAAAGTTTTAAGCTGAAGCTGATGAACAAGTCAGAATACAAAATTTTAAATATACACTTATACAGTCTTAAAAGATTTAAAAAAGGGAAAGTCATAAAACTATTATAATATTTTTTTTGTACGATTTCGAAGATTTAAAATTGATTCCAAAGAAATTAATACATTATCAATTGAAAATTATTTCATTAAACTTATGTATTTCAAAGCTGTAAGTAATAAAACAAACCAATTTAAAAAAAAAACAGGAATAAAAAACATCAGCATCTCTGCGAACCAGCCCTATCCAAATCTCTGTATTTCAGCTAGAAAAGTTTCGGTCCTTATTGCTATGAGTTTCTATGTGCGAACTTTTGTCACATGGCGGAGTTTCTCGCATGTGGTCCTAATTCAACCTCTTTGAGCTTTACGCTTTGAAATGAAGCTAAAAGCGATTTTTTTAAACAATAATATTTGTATAATATTTTAGACACTGTAAGCCTAAAATGGGTGCAAGATCGACAAAATGTGTTGATCTTCTGGTCTGGTAAGGCGCCTCTATTGAGCCATATGTTTAAATGAAATTAAACATTTACATGTTTCGCTTACATGTTTCGCTTCTTCAGTACAAAAATATTTTTTCCGTTGCAAGGTATAACGCACGAATAAAAACGTCAATCATCTGATCCTCAGTAAAATTAGCGATACGAACTAATGAATATTATTATTATTGATTGAGAGAGATTTCTCAGTTGTTCTTCGACATCAAGTGCGACTTGAAGAAATTTCACTTTTATAGTGAAGTATGGACCCAAGTAGAAAAAGTTGACACCCCACCTTTCCACGAATCAATTATCTAAATCTCTATTCACCAAGCCAAATGATTGCAAACCTTAAATTTAAAACTACATTTTTCGAATTTTGTCCAGTTTTAGGCGATTCCGTCCCACTTTGTTGCTATTTCAAGCGCCACTTTACCGAACGAAAACAATCATCAAAAAGCAACATCTTCATGCCTGCTGCTAAAAATATCGTATGGGTTGTACACGTAAACTGTATTTGGCTTGAATTTTTCGGCACCGATTTGAAAAAGTCACTTTCTGATACCTTTTGTCGATACGTAAAGCCGTTTATATGGTTGCCACTATTACCCTAAAATGAATTTATACGGAAATTTTGATGACAGTTCGAAATGTGAACCTCCAAAGTGCCGTATAAAATCTTACCAGAACAGTTGTGAAGTTAGCCACATAAAATGACACTTCACAGACCGAAAAAAGACCGTCCAAAAAAAACTTTTACATGCCAATGTCGGAAAAAATATTGTATGGGGCTTGCGCATAAACCTGCTTTAGGCTACTGTGATATTTTAGAACTTGTCTAGTATCGTACTTAAAACATCATAAACCACATAAAGTACCATTTTTTACGTAAGAGTGATTGGTTGCTGGAACTTGGTGTTGGGGTAAAGAATGTTTTTGAATATTGGAGCCGTGTTTATTAAGTCGTTTATTTGTAGTATACCTATATTTTGTTTTGTTCCTAAATTGTTTATTGACGGTTCAGCCTAAATTGCACTACATTTATTGTTTATTAACATACAACTACTACCACGTAGGTAAGTGCGATATATTTACGGAAAAATTACTTTGTCTTCTGAATTATTTTCTGCGATTTTGTTGTAAGTTAGGGGTTGGTAGTTATTCCAATTGATGAACATTCCCGACGATGTCGGGATTCGAAATAATTCTTTAATAATTAGACAAATGCTGTATATCAAAAACACCAGAGATAAAAGAAAAATTAAAATGAAGTCATTTAGATGAAACCATCTAGCTGGTGATCCAATAATATTGAATTATTGAAACTACTAGATTAGATTAATGCAGTTTTTATAGCATACTGAACATTTTAGTTTAAAATATAGGGATTTTATAATAATTTATATATTTTAAAAGTTACAACATTTTTAAAGCGCAAGTTTAATGGGATAGATTTTTTTTTTGTGAACCAAGGGTCAATAATCATGTTCCTTGAGTCCTGATGACGGAAGTGTCTAGAAAAGTATTATAAAATTATATTAAATTTTAAACTTAAGGGCATGTGACACGCATGAATACCTACCTTATCGACCTCACTTTTTGAATTTTCTGAATTTTTTTTTTAATCTAAGAACTTTTTTTCTAAATAAAATATCGGGCTGAAACTTTGATTAATGTATGAGAAGACTATAAACTACGTTTACGTACTTTATTCGAGAAATTTCGCAAAAAATTATTTTCGACCAAATGAAAACTGGGTTTATTTTTTTAACCTAAAAACTTTTTTTATACCTGAAATATCGGCTTCAAACTTTAAGAAATGCAAGAGCCGACAGTAAAGGTCGTTTATGTACATCATTTGAGTATAAAAGATGCCACTAAACGAGGCTCTATCACGATTTCAATACTTATATAATTCAACATTGAAACAACATATTTCACTTAACTTTTATGCTGGACTCAACTTTAAAAAAATACTATTGTAAGAACACCGCATCATCAATCTTGACAGAGTGGACCCCACCTTTCAGATGTAGACGAGCCAGCTGATAGAGCCTCGTTTAGTGGCTGCCAGACTTCGCATTTTCATGCCATCGCGCATACCGAACGAACTGGCAACCGGAGTTTTAATTTAGTTGAAATATTTATATTTGCATCTTTTATACTCAAATGATGTACATAAAGGTACTCTACTGTCGGCTCTTGCATTTCTCAAAGCTCGAAGCCGATATTTCACGTATAAAAAAAGTCCTTAGGCTCAAAAAATGCACCCAGTTTTCATTTCCTCGAAAATAATTTTTTGCGAAATCCCTCCTCGAATAAAGTACGTAAACGTAATTTATTGTCTTCTCATACATTTAAAAAAGTTTCAGCCCGATTTTTTATTTAGAAAAAAGTTCTTAAATTTGAAAAAAAATCATCAAATTTTATTTATGTGGCCGGTAAGGTAGGTATTTATGCGTGTCACATTCCCTTAAGATCGAAATGAACTCTATTTTAGCATGAATAGTTTTATGCACAAAAAGCATGAAAAAGATTCTCAATTTAAAAAACAGAATTCCAAACTACCTTACTTACCGGCTCATTGGAGACAAAAATAATTAAATGAAAAAAGAGGGAGAAAAAGAGAAAAAGTCAACCAAAGCCAATTTATACCCCCTCATCAGGCATTATTTATAGGAAAACTACAAGGTCTAATTAAAAGATTCTTTTGCTATTCAAATAATCAAACCAGGGGGCCCTACCCTTATCGCGATTCGGCAGTTTATTTTTATCCACGACGCTCATTGGCTGCCCCGTTCTTGTATCGATGCGTCGCCGCTCACTACTTTTTCAAGCGAAAAGCGCGGGTGATTTGAAATTAGTAGTAAATACTATCAATAATAATGCAAATAAACACACCCGATTTCCAAAAACTGCTGGCCCATGCAGTTTCTCAGCGCGTAGGGCGAGAGACGGTTGCCGAGTGCGCGAATACTCTGTCGAGTACATACATTGCGCAATATTATTGAAACGGTTCAGGCGAGTGGATATCCGACTTATTGCGCAGTTGAAAAAGTCGCGGTCCGTTAGTCTGCATGCATGAAAACAATGTTTTTCAAGTGTCTTTCAAATGTTTTTGTTGGCGTTCGACAATTTTCCAATTAAAAAATCAATATTATAGAATCAAAAAACGACGCAAATATTTCGCGGAATAGCATATGCCACAAAACAACCGTTTTGTGGCATGAAGTCGATAGGTGGAAATGTCAGCCGTCAGGGAGGTTATTAAATGGTACTGCAACTGCATACGACTTTTTGGAGAAAATCTCCGAAACGTAAAGGTACGTTATAAAGGTCTCGATAGTAATATTTTTCAACTGTTTTAAGTATTTCGCGAAATACAATGAACTATAAGAAATTTGAGGTGAGAGTACCAATGACGTGAAAAAATACGCAGTTTAAACCAACGAGGGCGCTCTTCGGGCCTCTTTTTTTTATTGGTCATTCACTGACGCGGGGGAAAGTGTACAGGGACCGTGGTGGGAGATGACGAAACTGCGCAATTTAAAATAAGTGAACTTTAAAATAAGCGGTCTTTGATATAAACGGAAGTTTACTGTACTTGCAATTAAAAGGAGACATATACATACATAAATACACAAAAACATACATAAAACACATATATTTATATACTTCCCCTTTAAAAGGTTCCTTTATCTAATTTTGCATTCATTAGTGAAAAATGACAATCATATAAAAATTATTCTTTATAATGAGAATTAATAAGTATTTAAAATTCTATCTATTCAAAGAATTATTCAGAA
>CAKNWT010198329.1:0-15706 GCA_932066315.1 Andricus coriarius | reverse complement strand
ATATATGTACAAAAAACGAGCAATTTTTAATATTTTGCAAATTTTTCAACGGCAATTTGTTAAGAAATGTTTAAAGTACCACCATGAATTTTTTCAGATTTTTCATATTATTTTTTCAATAAAAAACTACGCTCCAAAGTTCACTGTTCTTAAAAGCTGTCAAATTTCCTTACTTTTTAGCTGTTTTTCAGGTCTGTAAGCTGCAAAAGTTTTTTCAGGATATTCTATTTTGGCTCATTAACGTAGAACATTTCCACCTTTAAAATGAACCGTCATTCATTGAGCTAGCATTTTTTCGTTACATACTTTTTCATCGTCAAAGCCAGAGGACTCGAATTTTCTCGCCGATAGTAGTCGCGTGTCTTGTGTGGCTTCTGAGAAATTCGTTTTCTCGGAATTCGATAAGGCCACGCGAGACGCGCGACTGGACTACTGGGTGGGGGGAGCTCGCGAGTGAATCGACAGAGGAGAAGTGGAATGGCTCAGCGAGCCGACTGTACAGCGGAGTGTACACGTAAAAAGGAGAATGTATGCTGTTAGAATCAGAAATGATCGTTTTCTTGCGTTCCAAGAAAAATTAAAACAACTTGGAAATAAGCCAATAAATGATAATTATAAGCGCAGCCTGAGTTGCCTTATTCGACTCAACATTCGGAAGCAAGCGATGATTCTACAAAGTAAAATTTGGGATGCATCCTTAACATCGATGGTATCGCGTTTTGCTGACTTCCAAAGAGTAGTCAAGGAAAAATGCAATGGAGCAAAAAATCTTCGAGACAAAATGCTACTTATGGAACAAAAGTTTAGAACGGCGTTCACTAGCCTCATATTTGCTGTGATTATATTTTGGAAGATTTGTCTTTATTATGCATACAAAATTTAAAAAATGCAGTCATGTAAAATGTAGGGTTTATTTTTTAATAATATTCATCAGCAAAAATCTTATATTCGTCTAAGTCTAAAATTGGTTTATTTGTGGAGCAACTGCACTTTTTTACAATATTTTGTATCATTTCTAGTTCATCATGATTCCTGAGGATATTTTATCGATTTCGGCATGGATGGCCTGCTTCATTTTATTGAGACGAAGAATTCGCTCTAATCGTTGGAGGAATCGACGCTGGTGGGTGAGACCAATAAACCAACTAAGGATTCAGCAAAGAGATTATTATAATCTCTATCAACAATTGAAATTCGACGACACGGTGCTACATAATTACATCAGAATGGACTTGGAAACAGTCTATGAATTGCTACGAACCGTTCATCCGTACATTATAAAAACAAGTTCGCGCGCACTTCCACCAGAGCATCGACTTCTAAGAGCATTGAGGTATGTAATTTTTACATCATTCTCCATACTTTGTATCTTTTTTTAGAAATGTCACGGATACTTGAAGATGAAGTAATCGAAGGAAAACGTTCACTAAGTTGAGACTCTTCAAGGAAACTATTACGTTTTGAGAGGGGAGGATCAGAACAAATAAATATTGATATAAGGTAAAGAAAAATTACGTGGAAAATCAACGAAATAATCAAATTTCGGGCCTTCATATATTCGTTTGGGGAATTTAAATACTTCTAATTTAGAAATATGCAGAATGCGGAATATAAAAGTTTAAACCTCGTGGGAGTTACAGAATTGCTACGTGAAAACTTCGCTAACTGGATGCCTAAAAGCTCCAAGTAAACCCGAAAAAAGTGATCTATTGTATTCTTTTAATAAGTTTAGAATCCTTGGCATTGTCTTAGATTTTATTAATCTCTCGTTTTTAGATACATTTGGAAATACGAAAAGTCAAATGAATTCTACAACGATAATTTATCGTTTCAAAATCAATCATTAGTTTTGTAATCAACGATGGATGAACTTAAAAACAATTTTTGGAAAGAAGAAAAGTGACCTCTCATTCATAAAAATCATATAATTTGCGTAGATTGAACTTGCATAAAACTTTATTATAGACTCTAATCTACTTTACTTTTTATTAAGAAAGACATCACTCATATTTAAACATTTTTCTCATGAAATAAACACTTTTTTAAGAGCATGTATCGCATAATAGCAATAAGTTCCATAATCACTTAAATTAAATTTAAACTTCATGTTAAGACTTTCTACGAAAGTGGCGAAAGATTACACTGCATCATAATTGGGGCGTGGGGGGTGACCTCAAGATACTTCCAACATGTCATTTTCTTGAAAAGTCCCTTAGTACATATATTAAAAGTTATACTAGTACGAATTTATGTAGTACAAATATTTCAAATTTATAGGTACTACGCTACATGTGATGTAATTCTATTAGTCTCAGTGGCTTTTCGGTTCGGTGACTCAACTGCACGGAACGTAATTAAAAAAGAGTCACAGATTTTGGTGCAAGTTCTCGCGCCTACCAGTTTGTAGACACCAGAAGCTCAACGATGGGCTGAAATATGCCTCGATTATTTAATATATGTGAATTTCCCCATTTCTCCAGGAGCATTTGACGGGAAGCATTTCGAGATAAAAGCTCCACCTCAATTAGGATGCAGGTTTTTCAATGATAAAAAAGATTCAGTATCGTTTTACTAGCCACATGCGATGCCAATTACAAATTTACACTAGTTGGTATATTTTCTGATAGCCCCATAGGACAAGCTCTGAGAAGAGGAGAACTGGATTTTCCTCCAGGAACAGCTGCACTGCCGGGAAGTTTACTCAAAACACGGCCACTTTTTCTGGGTGATAGCGGATTTCCGATTTTGCCGAATATGATAGTGCCTTATGGCGGAGACTTTCTAGAAGAATCTAAACGAATGTTCAACTATCGACTATCGAGAGCACGTCGATCCATTGAAAACGCTTTTGGGGTTTTAACAGCTCGCTGGAGAATACGATATACGCGAAAATCCACCAGCAGTACCTTACTGTCCTCCAAGGTTTGTGGATTGGAAACAGAACGGAATTTTAAACCCCGGTCAGTGGAGAGAAAACATGGGAAGGCAAGGACTGCAAAATCTTCCACCAGCTCCTGTTGCGAATGTGCCGCAAAGTGCAATATTTACAAGAAATACTTTCTGTAATTGTTTTCTAACTCCTGAAGGGCAGGTACCTTGGAAGTATGAATATGTTCTTAGTGTAGGAAATGAGTAAAAATGTCAGTGTAAGGTACAGAGTAAAAGCACCAATTCCTCTCACCGTACAGACTTATTAGTATTACTCCTTCATAAATTACTTGCCCAGATTTTTTTTTGTAAATATCGCTATTAACTTATAAAATATTCGATAGTGTCACTAAGGAAGTGGCTTTCTTCCCGTGCAGGTGGTAAGTGTCAGATGTTCATAATAGAATTGTTTAGAACAATCACATACAATACATTCTAATAATTTCCGTGATCAAAAATGCTAAAACAACTGAATTGAAAATTACTTATAATCTTTTAAATGTCCCTGAAATATTAAATATCTTTTGAAAGCCCTTCAAAATTTTCAAAGCTTTTGCAAATGCCTTTAAATCTTTTAGAATAACCCCTCAATGTCTTAAACATTCTTTGGGATCTTTTCAAATACAGTAAACAATTTAAAATCTTTTAAAATGATTCAGAAATCTGGAATTTTTAAAAATACCCTCAAATATTTTCTATCCTTCAAAATGTTTTGAAATCCATTTAACTTTTTTGAGAACACTTGAACATTCCTTGAAAATTTCAAAAAGTACCCTCAAATCTTTCAAATTCTTTGAATCACTTCAAACTATTAAAATCTTTAACAATACCCTTATATATTTCGCATCCCTTAAAATCTTTGGAAAGCCCTTTACATTTTTTAAAAGCTCTTGAAAATCCCTTGGTATCTTTTAACAGATCCTGAAACCTTTTAGGTCTTACAAAATCGTTTCATATCTCCAGAAATTTCGTAGGACCCCGTGCATTTTTTTTAAATTCCTCAGTATCATTCAAATCCGCGGAAATTACTTGAGAATTTTTTAATCTCTTTAAAATACCATAAAACTGAATTTGTTTTGAAAAAGAGATTTGCGAAAAAAATTACTGTGTGGTATTTCTTACATGAGTTGCCTGACTTTTGACATTCTTGTTCAAATTCCCTCACTTTTCCTGAAAAACATTATTTGCTTACTTTTCTCGGAATTTAAAGTTTCCTTGACCTGCGGCTACACTGCAATTATACTATACTCTCAAGTCTTTGCCTAAATATCGTGATATTTAGGCTTAATGATGCCAGTAAAGTCCCTAGTAGCAACGTCTGGCTTGTATGACAGAGGCCAGAGTCTGACTCAGCATCTGCTCCCTCTAGTCGACCAGACTGGTGGGAGAAATGATCAGACCAGACGATAAACAGAATCTGGTGAACAAAGGAACCAGATTCTGGTATTTATTTTAAACATTAGTAAGTAATGTAGAAATTAATTAATGAAATTGAAAATCTAGCAATCGGAAAACTGAACGATTCATAAGAATTCCCAAACATGCAATAAGCTTATACGACATGGGGTAATGTTTGTAATATGTCAGTGTGTCTCGTCTGAAATGTAGTGATGTCTCCGCAGTATATTCTCCTAGAAAGGGCTGAAATATAATGTAAAACTATTACAGAAACCTATTTAGTACCATTTTATGTTATTTTAATTCTGTCTGGTGTGTATGATGACCTGTCTGGGCCAGGATCTGCTATACCAGACTCTGGTGCCAGAACAGCACGCCAAAGTGGAACCAGTCGGGTGCCAGACTTCAAGCAGATTCTTTTTTTTCTGGCACCCAGCTGGCGCCAGTCTGCAGTTATCTTGCTACTAGGGGTTGTGTTAAATAAAGAAAGGAAAATTGTGGGGTAAAATGTTTATAAGGAATTTGGCGCATTTTTCACTTTTCAATAAGTAACATTTTTATTTCCAGTTTTTTCGCATGGATACATTTTATGAATACTTGTCTTGTGCTATGTGTTTCGTTAACGTTAAAAAAATTTTATGATCTCGTACATATATATTATCTGCAGTTGACATATATTTATATACGAAAAACGTATACCTATGTTTTACGTATAAAAAACTATAAGAAGTATCACATTTTAAGAAACTTTTGCTAACGATGTTTCTTGTCCTGTTATTTTTCATTTCTTAAAATCTATAGGAACACTTTGATATCATTTAACTTACTGTTCACTTCTTATAATATTAAAGATATCAGTAAGTATAAAGGTTAAGTACAAAGTACATAAACTTCGAATTTTTAGACAGCACTTATTCTCGTACAATATATAAGAAGTATTTACTCAAATTTAGACGACTGTTGACTTCAAAACTTTAAACTCAGAACAGCATCATAGTAACAAGATATTTCGAATTATCCCATTTATGTCCCAAGATATCCTGGGGACATCTGAGTTCTATTACGTCAACGCAGAAATCTTAATATCCCTGGGATATGTATAGGATATCCTAGAATGTTTTTGCGGTATTAAAAGTCCCACGAGAGATATCTTCAAAATAAAAATATCTCTCTTGGTACATTTTAATTTCCGAAAAGCATCTCAGGGCTATCGAAATGTCCGCCTAGACGGGATATCCCATGGATGTCCCTGGGATATCCCAGTACACAAATGGTATATCTGAAAATGTCCTGTTGTTTCGAGGGGAATTTTTTCGAACACATCTTTACAACAAAGCTATTAAAATGTTTGCTCTTTTACTTCTTCATAGACCAAATCCTTCTCATCATCTTAGGACAACTTGAAAATAAGAAAATTTTTTTGAAGTTCTATAAAGAAAAAGCTGTGGTTTTCATGTCGAATATTAATATTAGCAAAAATTTCATCGCTTGTAGGGGCACCTTTATATCCACATCTGCTGATTCTACTTGCACACGATTTCCTAAATGGGCCTGTATGACTGAAGACAAAATGATGAATGACGACTTGATTGGATCCGCTTTTCTACTTTTAATAGCTTTCGGGATATAATAAGATTCGGGATAAGGAAGAGATCCACATGTCGATATAATCAACTGTAACACTGGTTACATGAAAGGGATCATATTGGACCCACTTTGCGTCCTCGCGATGGCAGAATTCGGTTTCGATGTATTGGGCAAGTCTGTATTCTCTGATGATTCCAAAGTGGACTTTGGTTTATTTGTACATGTACGTGGCAATTATGTTTTTGTGTCCATATTACTTTCAGAAGATGTATCAAATGGTACTATTGGACTTAGCATAAATGCTTCATCCGAAAATTCATTTTCACGCGACTGAAACAGCTGTTCAGAAACTCCAGCTTCTGATGACGTTTGGAATTCTGCAGATGGGGGTGACGTCTCAGCAGTAGAAACTGCCGATATGGAAATGGGCGTTAATCCAACTTGATGTACTCATCTATTAGTTAATGACAAAGGAAGTGATAAAGATGGACCATGGTACATTACTATCCTGGAAAAGAATATCATAGAGTTTTTCATGAATGTTTTATTTGAGGGCTTAGAACAAAAAAAAAGGATTACAAATTTCGGATTCGGTAATTTTTTAATGATCAAAGTTTCTTAATTAAAAACATTGATGAAATAATAAATATAAATATAAAAATGATTAATTTCATTTCTTTATAAAAAGCTAATCCTCTTCTGGGGGTACGTCCACTGCCAGTTGTTTCTTCCTCAGCTCGCTTCTTTTTTTCGCGTGCAGAATTCTCCCGCAATTGGACCCCTCGATTCAAGCAATCAGCGGCTACAGTCACAGTGAATCAATAATTATTATTTTCTGGTCTGTACATACAAAAGTCAACAGCTAGCAAATCTACTGAATTAGTAAGGGCCGTTCACAAACTACGTAAGACTTTTTATGGAGAGAAGGGATCCGGTAATATGATACGGTCTTTATGAAGGAGGGACAGAGGTCTGGAAGATGTTATTGTATAAGAAATATTTCTACAAAAAAATTAAACGATTAAATTGCCAATTGGTGTATTTTTCTAGCTTACTAAAAGTTCATAAGAGTAACAAATTTTGTCCTTAATTTTGTAACATATTTTCAATTTCCAGACGAATGATTATAAAAGAAAGTGTAAACCTTAGGACAGATTTTTGGGGAAGCAGGCACGCATAATAAATTTTACGGTAGCTTACAAAGGAGGAGAGTTTGGTGCTATTTTGTACATGTTTCAGGTTTCACAGAGAAGTTGAAATTCTTCAAATATGGGCTTTCGTATGAAAAGTGCCCTTATGGCCGGTTCTATGGAGATCGAAGTAGTACAATTTTCCAACTCAATATAATTGACACAATTACTGTACAATTGAGCTCAGATACGATTGAACATTTTTAATCATATCTCGGGTACCCCAGAAGATTTTTTTATTTTTCTTGGCTTCAATTAAAGATAAGATTTCAGGTTCGATGGCGTATAATTTTTAGGTTTTTGAAAAAATTTCCCTAGGTCGTGCTAAAAGTTGAAGTTGAGGTAGAAAATTTGAGAAAATCTTAAATTATATTTTTATACTTCTCACGTGCTGTATTATTTTCAGAAGGTCAAAAAAATATTTGTTGGGTACCACCAGACGTGGAATTTCATAAGCTTTCCAACTGTTAAAAAAATGCCCTATCTCTTTTTCTCACCGAAATACCGTGGTTTGAAGTCAGCAGTGATTTTTAATAGCGCTCACAAGAGTCGTGCACACAATTTCCGACCGAGGGGTCGACCACTCTGATTTTTTATGTACGAGGAATATATTCCCTAAAGAATATCCGGGAATATAGAGAATATATCGGAATATTTGGGAATACAAAGAATATAAAGAATATGGGAATATGTAGGAATATGAGAAAATATGTATGAACATGAGAGAATATGAAGGAATGTGTAGGAATATGAGCGAATATTTGGGAATATGAGACAATATTTCGGAATATGAGGGAATATTTAGGAACATGAGACAATATTTCGGAATATATTTAAATTACGTATATTAAATTATATGACATTATGTGACATTTAAAGTGTTATTCTTTGGTCTATGAATGATCAAAATCCCTATTTGTTTATCGCAGGCTCCACAGTCTTTTCCCTATTCCCCTATTTTTCTCGTTTTTCCACTTAAATGCGAACTTAGTTAAAGAAGAAAATAAGAAAATCTGATCTATTTTTGCTTGAAAGTTTATTGCTTTGAGTAGAAAAGTCTACTAAAAAAATTATCGTTAAGAATTCTTCTTTTTTGGGTTGAAACTGAGTTATTTTGTCGAAAATTTAACAATTTTGTTCAAAAGTCACAAGGCTTGGTTGAAAATTCAACTGTTTTGTTGGAAATTTATCTTTTTGATTTAAAAATTTATCTTTCTGTAAAACTTTAACCTTTTTTGTTAAAAAATGCAACTTTCTGGTTAAAGATTAATCTGCTTTGGTTAAAAATTAACTTTTTTGTTACAAAATTGTATTTTTGGCTTAAAAATTCAACAATTCGGTAGAAAATTGAACTATTTAGTTAAAAAATTATTTATTTTGTCGAAAATTTGTCTTTTTATTAGAAGATCGAATATATATATTAAAAATGAATTTTCTAACTGTAAATTTAACTATTTTCTTGAAAACTCAACTCATTAGTTAAAAATTAAATTTTTTGTCGACAATTCAACTGTTTTGTCGAAAATCTTTTTTTTGTATTCAAAAATAATTCTCTAAAATGAAAATTTAACTATTACATTTTTCGTTAAAATTGATCTTTTTAGTATAAATATACAATTATTTAGTTAAAAAATTTTAAAACGAAACAAATATAAAATGAAAATCATTCAAATAAAATTTGGAATAACATCACATCCTATGTTCAAACTATTTAGTTGAAAATGTATATGCCTTTTTGGAAAATTCGCCTTTTCTAGTAGAAAATTAATCTTCATGGTTGAAAATTCAACTATTTGGTTAAAAAATTATGTATTTTGTCAAGAATTCATCTTTTTAAAATCAGCTATGATTTAAGAAATATACGCATTACTATTCTATTTCGCACCGAAAATCATAAATTGCGTAATTACTGATATGGATGTGCAATTATTAATAATTATCAAGGGTATTTAGAGGTGGCGCAAGCCCCGTGAGGTTTAACACGTATTTCCCATAAGAAAAAAGACGGTTTTGTAAATTTTATTCAGAATCGTTAATATTAGCTAAATCGGGTTGAAATTCAACATTTCTCTTCACAATTAGCCATAGAATATGAATAAAATATTACTTTTTAAATTTCAACCTCATAAGTCTGTTTTTAGGGTCCCAAAAAAACCCCATAAGTAAAAAAATTGCTTTTGCGAGTTTTAGATGCTAATTGTTTTTTTTTCCGCTTTGCAATAAACTTATTGTTGTAATTTAAAACAAATCTTTCACAAGTCATTTACAGACCTAGTCCACCCACCTGCTCCTAATTATACCATTTTTTATTTTTATCTTTTGTGTAAGATAGCTTGTTTGTTTAAATTAATTTTTAGTAAGCATTTGGAAGAGAGCAAAAAAATTCACTTAAAAAATACAATACTACTAAAACAATTATTCGAAGTTCATTTACTAACTTAGTAACTTTCTATCATTCCTCTAAGAGAAGATGGTTATAAACAGTAGTCAATTTTTTAAATAAGCATGTTTGTTAAATTTCAATAATCATTACCTTACTAAGTGAAAAGTAGACACAATGTTTTAGATTTCAGAAAAACCACAACTTTTTAGCACTTATCTAAGATAAGATAATTATAAAAAATAATAAATTGTTCGAGCAACTATTTTTGTTGAAATATGCATTATTTATTACTTCACTGGCACTATGCCAATTGAATATTATTGAAAATGATCATAAATTTTTAAGCAATTAATTTTATTGACTCAAATTAATTATTTACATCACTCTAATTGAAAATTGGACAAAAAGTATAAAATTGAAAAAAACTGGAATTTTCTACCATTATTCTAAGAGAATATTATTAACAATAAAAAATCGTTGTTTAAAAATTATTTTGATAAATATTAATTATACCTCAATCTACTTGAATATTACATAAAAAGTGGAAATTTTTTTAAAAAACCGAGACTTTCTAACTCTATTCTAAGAGAAAATTGCTAAAAACAATAATACATTGCTTAAACAATATGTGTAAATATCTAATAATCAGTATAAAGTAGTATTTTATGTATTAGAAACAATGTATATTCAAGGAACCGCAAGAAAATCATAATTAGCACCTAAAACTCGCAAAATTCATTTTTTCACTTATGGGGTTTTTGTGGGAACATATCGAACATACTTATCGGGACGATATTTAAAAAGTAATATTTTATTCATATTATATGGCTGATTGTGACGAGAAATGTTTAATTTCAACTCGACTCAGCTAATATTGACGATTCTGAATAAAATGTACCAAAACGTATTTTTTTCTTATGGGAAACACGTATTAAAATTGATGGGGCTTCCGCCACTCTAAAGATTATTTTTCTTTTTTTTAAATAAAAAAATGGATTTATTTATGTGTGGATCCGAACAAATTTCAGGGCTATATGAATCAAAATTCGACAAAAAAGGTTTCGGACCTCCCTACTCTACATGCCAAAGTTGGGATCACTGGGCAAAGACAGCAGATAAAAAAGTTATACGAGTAGCATCACTAAATGGATGAGAAGGAATCGGAGAATTGGGGAATATAATAATATAATATAATATATAATATAATAATATAATAATAATGTAATAATATAATATAATATAATATATAATATATAATATATAATATATAATATATTAAAGAATATTTGTGAATATTTAGGAATACCTCGGAATATGAGAGAATATTTTGGAATATAAGTAATATCAAGAATATTTGGGAATATAAAGAATATCAAGAATACATGGGAATATTGAAAGAATATATGGGAATATTTCGTGAGTGTACGAGGAATATTGGAGTGGTCGACCCCTCGTTTCCGACGGTAGTGTATATAATTTGTTTATAAAATAAAGAAATAATAATGCATTGCGAATTTCTTTTAGAAAACATCATTGGAAATATAAATTCAGCAAGGTCAGAAGAAAAAACGATTCCTTTCAGCTTAAAAAATTTTTTAAATTGACTTTTTTTCGCTGTTTGCATTAACATGATAATTAAATAAAAAAAAAATGAAAAAATCTACTCTCACCATTGTCTAAAAAATTTAGACATGAATTAAAAAAAAATCTAAAATCGGTGCATAATTGAGTTATAAATGTCATTTTGAACCTTGTTTTCCGATTTCACCCCACTCCGTCAAGCCAGTGCTCGACAAAAATAAACCGTTTGTATATAACATGGGCATACGGAATAAGAAAGATTCGATTAGCGTGAAAATCCAGGTATCAACGAACCTGTAAGGGACGGCTGTTAGTTGGTAAGAAAAAAATCATCCGAGAACCTATCGGACTATGCGCTTCTAGCGCCGCTAGCGACGATGAGCTTATCGCTAGCTTCCAAGAATGGAAGAGTAACTTCGACGTTACGAATAACGATCGCCTATTGCTTCGCTGTTATTCTAACAGGCTCATAAGACAGATTCCTTATTTTAGTTACATTAGCGTCACTGATATCGAAAAATCAGAGCACAACGTCCATATAACGCTGAACGTTGTCTCACTGATTTGAGAGTGGTTTACCCCTCGAATTTTTCCCATTCACATGTGGATCAATATATAAAATTTTTCTGAGGTTTCAAGGGACTTTTCGGACCTGAAAAAAAGGAACAAAAATTATGTAAATAAGTCAGGAATTGCAAATTTGAGAGTCTCAATTTTAAATTACCTGCTCATATTAAGGTTTAATATTTCAATACAAAATTATTTGATTCTGGACGTTGGCAATTAAAAATTGTTGCACTTTAAGTGCTTCAACGTCAAATTATGAAGTTTTGTTTGTTTTAAGTGTCAAATGACCAAAACATTAATATTCAATTTGAAGTTGTACCATTTTGAACAATTGAAATTCAAAATCGTCTTTTTATATTTGAATTAAGGGTGTTGGTTCAATCCGGCTCGGATTTTTTTTCTAGGTACGTCACTGACTCAATATATAATTTTTGTCAAGTATTTGAGAACGATAGAAAGGAAACTTGCCAAACATTTTAGGTTTTTCGAGATCCTCGGATCAATGAAATTGAGAGAAATTAAGCCTTTTGCTGAGGCAATTATTATTTTTAATGAAATGATCAATTTGTTGAAAGGGAGCAATCTACATATAGCAGAAGACAGTATTTGAACGGCGAGAACCGTTTGCAAATTTATTTGTTTACTCACAATTCTGAAATCACAGAAGCATTTTCAGGCGTCAGCCTATATGCGAAGACCCACCACTTGATGTTGGTAAATAAATATTTTGCGAAATACGTCGAAAAATGGAAAGAGATATAGACACATATGAGGTCTCCTGTGTGTGTGTGAATACTGTAAGACTGTAGTTGTAAGCAGCAAAGCAAACACGCATTGAACCACATGTCAAAATCATATTCCGAATCTCCGATGCTCTGAAGTATGAAATCAGTGATGCCACTGGTTGACCGTAGTTGGCGCGCAATTCGAAATTGGATCTTTTGAGAATACATAAAAAATATTAAAAACATTATAAAAAATTATTTTGAATTACTTTTTCAACAAATTTCTTCTGAAATTAAATGTTTTGTGAAATATTAGTTATTCTTTGGAAGTGAAAGAAAATAAACTGTTAATATGTGGGTTATAAATTTGTTTCTGGTCTAAAACCAGAAGGTGTATATTTTATATATATTCTTGTGCATTTTTCAATTACAAGAATTGTTTTTAATTCCAACTTTGAATTGCATCACTGGTCCAAAACACACATTGCCACTCGCGAAATCGGGACGCCCTTCCTTATCGACCGTGAATCCAGGCTTCGAGTCTCATCGGCAGTTTTGAATTGAGAAATAAAAATGCAGACAGCATCTGCAAATGCACTAATTTCATCGATAATCCAATTTATAATTGTATGTAAATTTGTAAATTTATTCAGTTTGAAATTATAATTTGAAAATATTAAAATTATAATTTTGAAATTATAAATTTATCAAGTCATCCAGCAATATATTCAAAAACCATCAATTTCGAATTCTGAAATTTCCAAATAAGGCCCTCTGCAAATTTATTTATAAATTCAAAGTTTATCAAATTGCCCAAAAATAATATACTTTTTCGAAAATCTACGTGGCCTTTTCTTTTTTATTTTGTTATGTTTTATTTTTCACCTAAGAAACTTTGGTGTTTAATATCAGGAAAAAGTAGAATAGTTTTTGCGATTTGAGGAGACCAGATTTTTAGTTTATAGTCATAGTTATGGCAGTGACCACACGATAAAAAATGCGTGCCAATGGCTCTATATTAGGTTGATGGTCGGATGGCACAGTGTAGTTTTTCCTTTGTTTTTACAACTTTTGAGTCGCAATTGTCACGAGTTGTATCGTTGTCAACAATGGCTAAAGGAAAGTAATTCTTTTTTCCTGAAACGGTATATTCATATCCTATGTCACACAAATAATTTCATAATTGTAGATTGGGGATGAAAATAAATATTTGTATGGAAGGTGATCTCGTAAATTATATCAAGAAGCCTGTGAAGTTGTATTAAAAACGTGTTACGCAGGTTATGAAAAGCCTTGTAGTTAGAAGGGGGTGGGTGATCTGGCAAGGGGAGTGCGCGTAACGGGGGACACGGATTTTGATCATCTTGTGTGAGCGTAGAGGGCTTCATTTGAGATGAGAAAAGGTGAAACAGTTTACTAGATAGAAAAGCGGTTTACGAGAAAAAAGTGTTACAAGATATCCCCGCAGAATGACTATGGGTTTGAATTATGGGCCCATAAGAGGAAGCAGCGTTATGGTAATGGTCTAGGTTCTAGGCTACAGAGTCTGCCGTCATGTGTTCTCGTCCTCGTACTTTTTTCAATTTTTTTTTGTTTCTTATTCTGTTTTTCAACTAAATTACCGTGAATATGCATAGATATTATAAGAACAATAATAAAGAGTTTTAAAAATATATTTTAGGAGTAGAAAAATTATTATTTTTGCCACAAAAATATTTTTATCAATAATTTTTTTTATTTAGGGATTTCCAAATTTATAAAAAGTAGTTATTTGTAAAGCTGTGACAATTTTTTGTTGATAAATATGAGTATTTTTGAATAGGGTGGAGCAAAAATATCTTTTTTGTCATAAGCTTTGAAAGGGGGGGGGGGTTGCTGACAAATTCCCATTATCCTCCAATACATCATGAATAAAATAAAGAACGTAAATAAAATCAATAAAAGTAATAAAACGGATCAAAATAAATAAAATCAATTAAATCAGTGATATCAGTATAAATTTTATTTCATTGATTTCATTGATCAATTAAATCAAATTATAATGCATAAAATCAAAATTGTACTGATTTTGTTCAATTCATTGATTTTATTGATATTAATGATTTTTTTTATTGTATTGATTTTATTGATTTTGTTCATTTATTTTATGTTATTGATAATAATTTCTTTTATTTTTTTGGTGATTTTATTCAATTTATTGATTTATTTCATTGTATTTTTTAATAAAATAAAGAAAAAAATATAAATATTCGACTTTTTAATTAAAAAATACAATCAAATGAATCAATAAAATCAATCAATTGAATGAGATTACTAAAATCGATAAAATCAATTTATTATCAACAAAATCAATCGAATAAAAAACATCAATAAAATCCAAATTTTACTGATTTTAGTGATTTTATTCAATTTATTGATTATTTTGCTTTGATTGGTTTATTGTATTTTATTGCTTCAACTGATTTTGTTAATTTGATTGATTTTTTGAATTTATTGAATTTATTGCCATACCACGCTGGAAGCACCAGTTCCCGTTAGATCACTGAAGTTAAGTAGTGTTGGGCGCGGTTAGTACTTGGATGGGTGACCGTCTGATACTACTGCGTTGCTGTTGGCGGTCGTGGGTGTGGTGAGCCCACACTTGTAGTTATTTACTACAAGAAACTATCCACCTAAAAAACACTACCCGAATCGGGTAGTGTCACGCTTACCCCTAGAGGCTCGCCGAAAGGGAAATAGCTTAATGATATACATATACATTGATTTTTTATTGTAAATATTTGACTTTTTTATTTATTTTATTTTATTATTTAGTGATTTCATTCAATTTATTGATTTGATTGATATTATCGATGTTGTTTATTTGACTGATTTTGTTGATAATAAATTTGTTTTATTTATTTTACTGATTTTATTCAATTTATTGATTTATTCGATCAAAAAATGTAATAAATCACTAAGAAGAATAAAATCAAATTATTATCAATAAAATCAAAAAAATTAACAACATCAATAAAATCAATTAAATCGCAATGTTACTGATTTGAGTTATTTTATTCAATTTATTGATTTTATTTATTTCAGTTGTTTGATAGATTTCTTTCATTTTATTGATTCTATTGATTTTGTTGACTAGATTGATTTTATTCATTTTGTTCAAGTTATTTTATTTGCTTTGCTTACTTTATTTACCTTATTTACTCTTTCTACTTTATTTTATTTATTTGTTATATATATATATATATATAATATAGCCTGGCGACTGTGGCAATGAAGACCGGACGTGATTTACGCGACTACAAAATGCTGATTTGAAAAATGTTTGAGAATAAGCAATTTTGCAGGGC
>CAKNWT010198325.1:0-11207 GCA_932066315.1 Andricus coriarius | reverse complement strand
AATAATACTTTTTCCACAGTTCAAAATTAAAAACTACATTATTTATTTTTTCCAGAGATAAAACCAAACTTCGAATATAAAAACAAGTCAGTGTTTACTGTAGTGATGAATTTTCGGTCTTTTTTGTACCATAGAATTAAAGAATTTGCATTTCTAACATTTTGTCAATTGCAAAGCTACGCATTTTATAAAGCACTGCAACATCTTCATTCGAGAATTCAGAATGTTTCATCGACCAATCCAAAAGTATCCCAGCTGTACCATAGACGACGGACAGCGTTTGAGATTCGGGTGCGTCGATGACATTTCCATCGACGTCATCATCTTCATTTTCTGGGTCTTCTTCGTTGTCCTCGGGCAAGGGTAGGTTTAACCCAGCACAAGAATTCAAGATCTCTTCGTCGGTCAACGCTTTGCAAGTTTGCAAAGTGTCGTCTTCTCTAAACCATTTATCGACGTCGCTTGAAGAAAATTGTCCACCTTCGGGTATGTGATTCAGTAAGGTCACAATTTCGTTGTTCGAAGATGGGGCATTTGCCGAGTTTTCCTTCAATTCAAGTAGAATTTTCTTCCATGCATTCCCCAGAGTACTCGGTGACAAGGTTTCCCATGCTTCTTTGAGGATTTTCATACAGTCAAGGACGGACCATTTCTTTAAAAATGTGACGATGTCCTGATTTGTGCAATGGTTTTTGAACAGTAACTCACGGAGAAGTCCTTTTTTGTAATGTCGCTTCGTAGCTGAAATGACACCTTGGTCCATTGGCTGCACAAGACTTGTGACATTCGGCGGGAGGTACATCACTTGGCACCTGAGGTCAAATGCATTCAATTCTTCTGCTTTGGGATGTGTAGGAGCATTATCAAGTAGCAGAAGAAATCTGAAAAACATAATTACATAACAATTAAAATGGTACGATGACAATTGATAATTTTTATCCGTTCTAAGAATTCTTTATAAAAATAATTTCAATTTTTCCCACCAAGTTCTGTAGAGTTTGTACAAACATCGGGGTTTAACATTTTTCGCATGTACTACATAAAAGAAACCTGCATACTATTTAAATTGCAAGATTGAAAAAAAAGTTTTTTTGCATTTCGAATCAATCAAATCACAATTTTAACGACCTGCCACTTGGTTTTCGTTGCGTTACATGTGGTACATAAAGATTTGTGTAGCAATCCCAAAATAAAGCAGTATCCATCCAAGTTTTTTTTGCCCTCTATACAGAAGTGGTAGTTTCTGTACATTTTTAAAACATCGAGGTTTCGCAGCACGCCCAATAACAAAAAGAGGTAATCGGTCAGTTCCGGTGGCGTTTGCACAAGTAAGAATTGTGACACGTTCTTTCGTTCGTTTGTGACCAGAAACTTCTTTTTCGTGGGGTAAAACTAGTGTTCGGTCTGGCAAGTATCTATAAAGTAATCCTGATTCGTCGGCACTATAAACATCATCCAAGGCGTACTGGTTTTCTACGATAAAATTCTGAAATGTTTTTGTAAACTTAGCACTTGCTTCGAAATCTGCCGATGCTTTCTCCCCCTTGACATGAATCGTACGTAAATCGTATCTTTCTTTGAACTTTCCAAGCCATCCATCGCTAGCATTAAAATCTGGACTGTTCTCGGGTATTTTCCTTCTTTTTTCAATGTTTGGTGATAATCCATCGCTTTTTCTTTCAAAAGTATACTGGAAACTGGTTCTCCAGTCAATCTTTTTTTGACAAAACCGAGTATAGACTGCTTTATCTGGAAATGTGGTAATTCTTCTTTCCATTTTCGATTTCTTGAATGATTGTTCTTTTTTCTTGAATTGTTAATAAATTCCGTTTTTTTACCTGCAGATGCAATCATTTCATTAGAAACTGAAGAAACACTACAATACACACATTTTTCGAATATCCCCAATCACTCAAAATTATTTATTTTTATAATTTTCGTCATTATAACAAATATTTACATCATCGTAATTTTCAGAATATCTACAATTTTATTTATTTTCAGGATTTTCAGAATTTTTCCGAATTATTTAGATGTTTCACAAATTTGTAAATTTCCCTAAAAATTTTCATTTTTTCAAATTTGGTGCGTTCTTGAAAATATATATGAAATTTTCAAAAAACGGAAAAAGTATAAGATTTGTGAAATAAAAAATGTCGTCTAAAATTTTTTATTTTTCGAAATAAGAAAATAGTTCTGAGAATTTCAAAAACTTTAAGGATGTTAATAATTCCCGCAACTTGAAAACTTGTCGAAGATTCTTACATTTTTATTTATCAAAACTATATAATCATCTTACTTTTGGAAATTGGATAAATGAGCATACATAGTTATTAAGTCATCGACATTTCCAGAAATTACACAATTTTTTTGAAATTTAGAAGTTTCAATTTTTAGAAATTTATGAACTTTTATTGCAAATTTTCGGAATGTTGTCAAATTTGTAATTTTTTAACAATTTTTAATTTTTCTAAAAAATAAAATTTACGATGAGATTTGAATAAAAATTTGGAATTTTTGGAGAATAAATGTATCCGGATAATTTTTAAAATTTTGTAAAATTTGAAAATATCGGAGATTTTGAAAACTTCCAGAAATTTGTAAATGTTCATTGAATTCAGAAATTACGCAAAGTTTTGAAATTAATAACCTTCTCAATATTATAAAACTCACAAAATTCGCAAGTTAATTAATTTACATTTTAATCGCGAATTTGTGACATTTGATAATTTTGCAGATTTATTCAATTGTTCAAATTCTGGAAATTGGGAAACTTGCAATAAGTTTGTAATTTTTCATACACTCCTCATGATTTCTTTGGTTAAAACTTCAATTTTGCACAATAAAATCAACCTGTCAATGCTTTAATCCAAAAATTATCACATGTCATTTCATGGGTACTTACCGTATTCCTTCGATCAGCGGAAGAGTCCTTAATATCTCGAGTGAAAACCGTAAACAAAAAGAATAAAAAAAACGTTTCTATTACATAAAAACTAAATCGTGTTTGGCACTGTTTACATTAGCAACAAAACTTCTTGGCTATGAAGTCAGCTCGAAGTGACACAGGATTCAACGCGCGTGTGCATGACCACGTGAGATTGTTGGTGGAAGGGGATAGACGAGTCCCCCTTGCGCCGTCGTATAAGGGAAAGTTTTCGGTCCCGAGCTCATCGTATAAGGGAGCGTGGAGTGTATATCATATGTTTGCTTGCTTAGTCCGGTATTCAAAAGAATAATAATCACATTTGATTGATGTACCATATTGCTGCATAAAATTACCAATTACCTTTAATCACACTTTTAAATGATTCTTTTTCAACAAGAACTTGGGGACTCATAGTTTGCACGATAAAATCCATAATCAAGCGATCAGCCTCTGTTTGATCATTGATTCTTGTAGTAGTAACAGGTACTTTTAACGGAACATGCTTCAATTTCTTCATGTCGTTTTTGCCACTAGGTTCCGTAATCGTAACAAGTTTTCATTTTTTCTTATCGTGTATCAACTTGGAGTTTTTGTACTCTTCACAATCGTCGACATAGTGATTTTGTGTCTAAAATTAAAATGTAATGCGGGGTGGACTAGGATCCTAAACTTAAAATTCTATTACTACGGTGCAAAAAAATATTCAAATCTCATTTTTATTCAATAGAATGAAAATATTGAATTTTTAGTTTAGGAGTGATTTATAGATTTACAGATCATAAATAAGTAAACGGTTCTTTTTCTCATCTTTAGGTGATTTTTAAAGTTAATTGTGGCAGTCAGACTGCCTTTATGGGGTTTCTTACACTTAACACAGTGAGCACTAATATTTCCTTTTTTATTCATTCTTGTATTTCATATTGGACCTGCATCTCACTATCAGATGAATCCATGATTTTAAAGATAGATTAAGATGACCAAGACAACCATGACATGGGCACGACCACGAACCATGACATGCGTAGACATGTGCCTTAATAGTCCGAGATCCCACTGCATTCTTTGGCAGGTTAGAAGCCAGCATGATAAAAGTTACTGGAGATGATAGCTTAGACGTAGACGATGAAGGAACGCCCATCGTGCCAGCGCCCAGTCGGTCATAGGTGCGATAAAAATGGATTCTTAGCTGCCGATTTTTCGTTTTAGCCAGCACAATGGAATCTACACCATATTGTAGAGGGCAATTAGTGCGGGGAATGTTTCGAAGGGTTTCGGTTTACGACTAGTGTGATCGTAGACTATTGAGACGTTCATGTGAGTGTTAACAGAATCTGAAAACAAAATAGGTTCAAATTGTATAAAGAAATTGTTTTGGAAAAACTACTTCATACAAAGAACTGTCTTTTAAAAAATTGTTTAAAAAAAATGATGTCAAAAAATTCTTCCGAAAAAAAAATTTTCAACAAATTTTGGAAGGAAACAAATTTGTGAATAAAATTAAAAACAAAAAAAGTCTTTGAAAAAAAAATGTTTGGAAACATTTTTTGTGGAGAAAAATAAAAAAACAAAAAAATTTTGAAAAAATGATTCGTTGTAAAAAAATAATACAAAAAAAATTTACGAAAAACAGTATTGAAACATAAATTTTGTGAAAAAATTTTTTAGGACAAAAGTTGACAACGAAATTGTTGGAAGAAAAGTGTTGTAAAAATAAATTTTTCGCACAACTTTCAGGAAAAAAAATTTGCAGCCAAATTTTAAATTTATCACAATAGGTTATTAATTAAAAGGATTTCAAATTAGTTGAAGGAATTAATTTCAATTTTTAAATAATAGCTCATTCCGAAGACGAAAATTTCAACTTTTTAGGCCCTGCGTGCCTACAAAGAAGGGTTTCGTAGACCATTGTGACGTTAATTTAGGTCTTAACAGTTTGTGAAAACAAAATGTTTCAATTTTGTACAAAAATTGTGTTGGAAAAACAATTTCATACAAAGAAATGTCATTGACAAAATTTGTTTGAAAATAATAACAGTCGAACTCTGATTTAACGTCGGTTTTGTGGTTGTCCTTGGACCCGACCTACCCTAACTGAACCTGATTTAGCGAACCGCGCACACCCCGCGGCGTGGCGTCAATTCTCGGAAGCGGCAAACACACCCCGCGCAGCTCCTGACAAGCCTACCCGCGGCGTGGCGTGAATTCTCGGAAACGGTAAATTCGGGAACGTTAAATTAGAGTTTGACTGTATGTCAAAAAATTGTTCCCAGTAAAAATGTTGCCAACAAAGTTTCGAAAGAAACATATTTTAGAATAAAATGTAAAAAAAATTGTTGAAAAAATTTTATTTTAAGAAAAATAAAAAAATTTTTGCAAAAAATCTCCGAAAGACAGTATTAAAACAAAAATTTGTTGAAAAACATTTTTAGGACAAAAGTTTACAAAGAAATTGTTGGCCAACAAATGTTTGAAAAAATAAATTTTTAGCAAAAGTTTCAGAAAAAAAATGTGCAGCCAAATTTTTAATTTATTGCAATAGTTCATTAATTAAAAGGATTTAAAATTACCTGAAATAATGCATTATTCGGCAGAATCGCCAGAATTGCTTCTTTCGTTGGCTTTATTTGTTTCATCAATGACAAAGGATTTTTCATATTCATTGAACGAAATTTGTTCATGTCTGCTTTGTTTTTTTTGTGACTTGTTTGGTGCCATAAATAACATGAAGACCGAAGCACGCAAGGCGATATTCTGTTTCTTTTGATCTCCGCCCGCGCGCTCCATTTTTGAATTTCTTCTTATCCCATGGCCCATAAACCTTTTTTTAATAGGAGATATACAAAAAACACAAAGTAACTCCAAATTAACTAAAATTAAAGTTCCAAGTTACTGCAAAAATCGTAACTAAGTTACGTTACGAGTTACTTTTTCAAATAGTAACTAAGTTAGCCTAAAAGTTACAAATAACGTAACTTTTTAGTAACTTAGTTACTTGTAGCAAGTTTCTACCCAACACTGCAGTCCTAATAGTTCTTTTTCTCCGTTATTAAACCTCTGGTGTTTGGACTTTCTCTCGTTAAACATTCCACTTCAATGTACACTCCCTTTCTTTCCTATTCTTGAGGTCCAGTAGCCTCCTATTATTAGAATCTATTCTGCCTCCTCTCTTATGTAACTCCATATGCCTTTTGTCTTTTTTATTCCCTTTCTGTTATAAATTGTCACTATCTTGTACCACTTTCCTTTCATTTTTCCTTACTCTCCTGCACCCCATCCAAAGTACCTTTTATTACGTCTATTTCCATTTAAACAAGTTTTTATTTTTGAACAAATACATTATTTATGAAAAATAATAATCTGTAAACTATTTTCGGAAGGCTTGAGCAAGACAAGACTTTTTTCTGCTTATACTTTTTTTTACAATTAACCCTTTTTAAGTTACAGCGTTATAAGCAATTAAATTTGCACGAAAATTGACATATTTGCATGTAGATATCTCAGCACCCATTAGACCGAAAAATGGGAAAAAAATGCAAATGGCTTTTTAAGGCCACCTTAACCTCTGTTTCCCTTTCTTGTACCCTTGTTGTATTCCCTCTCTTCGTTTTTTTATTTCACTCTTACCTTTGAACTACTTTCTTTTCCCAATTTCCTCACTTTAAAATAGGTCTCCCTTCCTTCTCTAGTATTTCTCATAATTTCATCTATACCATACGCCTTGTGTACAAACTTCTTGATAAACTAACCTGACAGTCCTTCCTATCTTCCTTAACTATTTCCCTTATCTTCCTTTGCATCTCTCTTTCTTTGTATGTTAGGTCATGATACACATACACTTTTCGTGTTCCTAGCCTACTCTTGTTTCTAATGACTTGCTCTTTCGCTTTTCATGAGTCCATTTCCACTTCTAAGACCCCCTTTTCCGCTTGTATCCTATCTTCTTACTTTCTTAACTTTTCGACTATCCCCAAATCTCTCGAGTAACTCCTCTTCCTTCACTCTTGCATGGACCTCCTAAGCGTTTAGACCAACTATTGTAATGTGTGTTTACGTAAGGCAGGTAAGATTTACGCGGTTTATCATTCTCTGTTTAGGTCTGAAAGTACCCGCTTATACAGCAGGAGGATCAACCTTTGTTACATAAAACATCGTGTGGACCAAGGAGGCAAACGTCCTTTTACCCTCGCGTATTTCCAATACTCACGCTTGGGTAAAAATACTAGTTTGCCTCCTACTTCACAATGCACTACTCTCCTGTCTCATAGTTCCCTTCTCTCAAACTCTCGTTCCACTACACTTACTTTATTTACAATTCCTTCTAAATTGCTCATCTGTGCAGGCTCGATTCTTCTTTTAATTAATTCAATAAATCTTTGATCTTAACACTTCATCCCGTAGTATCTTCCCCTCATGTTCCCTTCCATAACTTTCTATGCTAAACTCCCCTACCCTTCCGTTCATTTAAAAGTAAGAATGAAAAAAAATTTTAAATATAAAATGTTGTTCGTTCGTAATTCATTTGCTTGTTTCATTTTGGTCAGGCCCTGCACTATTTTCGATTCAAATCGAAACAAAATAGAGACCTCATTTTTATGGATATATGGTATTTCAGGAATTATTAAAGCTTTTCAAATTTTTAGATAACTTGATGCACTTTTATTATTATGATAAAAACTTTTAACGCAAAGTGTAGTATAAATGCGATATTTGAAAGAAACTTACTTTTGAACGAACTTTCGTAAAAGTGGGTATTTTTCAACATGCTATAACAACATTCTAGCTATTTTTGTCTGCAGTAGACAGGAAATATGCTATGTTACAAAAACTAAAACTAAAATTTCTTTTCAAAGTTTTCAGAAAAATAGAACCAAACAAATTTTTGTTTATATACAGGGTGTTTTTTTAACTTGAGACATCAAAATATCTCAAGAAATAACGCATCCTATGATAAAATATCCGGAATAAAAACTTTTTATTTTTGAGGGGGAAAAGCGACTTTAAACAAATTTACTTCACCCCACCCTCCTAGGAGGCAGGAGGGGGTAACTTTGTAATTTCACATGGGAACCCCAATTTTTTTATCACAGGTTCAGATTCTCCTCCATGAAATACGTAAGTTTTATTCGAAAATTTTTTTTCGATTCGCGAAAACAAAAAAAAAACAAAAAAAACCCATCGCCCTTTGTCTCCTTGGGGGTGGGGTGGGGTAAATTTTGTTCAAAGTCGCTTTTCCCCCTCGAAAATAAAAAGTTTTTATTATGGATATTTTTTCATTGGATGCGTATGATTTTAAGATATTTCGATGTCTAAAGTTAAAAAAAAAACACCCTGTATAGAGGGAATTTAATGCACTTGAATATATGCTGTGACTAATTTAAAGTAGCATGCTCTAAAGTGGAGAAATCTTTTTAAAACTTGTAAAAACTTAATTTTTCACACTTTTTCCAAAATTGTAATGGATCCTGGATGTCTAAAAATGTTTAACGTTTAGATATATTTTTTAGATACCAAATGACAGAGGCTAAGCCGCAAAATCACCGATTTGTAGTTATTTTTACGAAACTATATATAATAACTTCAAAAAACTGAGTTTATTCAAGAATTCCTCCAGAGATTTTTTAATTTTTTGTCTCAAAATAATTGTGAGGCATCAGTGAAATGATTTTAGAAGAACAACGAGCGATGCAAACTCTTCAGTTGCACTCAATCCAAGCCCACCGTGTGTAGTTTGATATCTGGATGGCATCTTTACTTGTCTGCCACACCTATCTGCACGAATGCATTTGGCCATTTAAACTGTCAGTCACATAAATTAAAAGTTATGATAGACAAAAATAATTTATAATTAAATATTGGCAAGCTTTAATCAACGTTTGAAATTGGAAAATCATTTTCTCTTCTTTCATCTTTTCTAATTCCTACTCTAATTCCATCTTCTAATTCCTTCTCTATCATTTCAGTTCTTTTCCTCATCATCTTCATTTCTTTTTTCCATTAGTCATCCCTTTTCTTTAACTCTTCCGTACTTAATCCCACCCCTTGATTTTCTCCTATCGTTTGTCTTTCTGTCTTCCATTTTTTGTTCTTTTATTTCCTTTCTTTCCTTCATCCCCCATTTTTTGTAATTTTTGATCAAGTCCACCTCCCTTAACATTTTTATCCCCTCTATGTTTTTCTTCGTTCTTGTCGGTGGGTGACCTGCACACCATGCTGCCTATCTTGAAAAAGCTTGTTGTCATATATTTATCTATACACTCATTTAACTCGCCTTTTCTCTTACAAGGGAAGGTCTTCAGGTGTTCAGCGCCCGGAGGGTTATAACCGGTCAGAAAAGATTCCTTGAGGTACCCACAACAAAGTTCAACCCATCCTAGCCCCTACCTTTTTGATTTTTTTCCATCTCAACTCTGCAAAGCTTTGAATTTTAACCTTTTTTATGCGGGTTTTCACATGCAGTTAAAGTAAAAAATTTTAACGTTTGTTCTCCTCGTTGCAAAATATTTTCTAGTATTGAACTGATAGGTTATTCCTTATGTTTTTGAGGATTCTTTACACGATTCTGATGTTTCTTTTTTATTATAACATCACCTTCATGAAGAATTTGACGTCTTAATTGATCACCCTGTAAATTCTACGATAACACAGGCCTGCAAATAATGGGCTCATGTCAGTTGTTGGAAAGCGGAGGGTCATTTCCGAAGTACATGTATATATGCATGTCAATTTTATTTCCGCTTGAGTAACAAACATGCCACGAAAAGTATGAAAGAAAAACTCTCATTCAAGGTTTTTGTTAGAAATATCGTTAAAATTAGATTTATCACCTATCGTAGAATTGACAAGATGATCAATTCAGACGTTAAATTCTTCATGGAGATAATGTTATAATAAAAAAGTCACATCAGAATCATGTAAAGAATTCTCACAAACATAAATAATAACCTATCCATACAATACTAGATAAGATTTTGCAATGAGGAGAAACGAATGTTAAAAAATGTGCTTTAATTGCATGTGAAAAACTGCATAAAAATGGTTAAAATTGAAAACTTTGCAGAGTTGATGTGGAAAAATATCGAAAAGGTAGGGACTAGGATGGTTTGAACTTTGTTGTGGGTACCTCAAGGAATATTTTATTACCGGTTATAAACCTACGGGCACTGAACACCTGAAGACCTTCCCTTGTTAGTTTGCTTTGCCCCAAATTAGCTTTCTTCCTGGCGGTCTGCTTGTCCCCCTTTTCTCTGCCTATGGTGTTTTACTTACCTGCGTTGGCGTTGAGTTTTAGTCAGCATTTCAGTTACCTTCTCGATTCGCCTATTTCCTTCGCCTCCAGATGGTGTCACTATTCTGTAACAACTTGACTGCCCTAACCCTTTTTAGCTTTGAACAAATTAACATCACAAATATTTATCCCAGCGATTTATATTCCTAGCCACACTTTCCAATTTCACCTATTAATTTTTTATCTTTATTCTTTATCCAAATTAAATAATGAATTCAACCAATCCCCCTTACTTTAATACCCGTTGTGCTACTCCCTCTTTCTCACTTTTTACATATTTTTACGCTAAACCCCATTTTTCCTCTAGGCCATGTACCTGAGCGTCCACAGAACCGAAACACATATATGAAAACTCTTAATAACTTCTATTACTCAAGTATTTAATAAAATACATCAGTACGTCAAATCATTTTTGGTCACTTTCCAATAAGTATTTCTTTTATAAATACTTTAATAGAAAAGTTTATTGCACATGACACATTCTAACTCTAAAAAATAAAAGTGAATTTTATTAAGTCGATATTGTGCCATGTCGACAATATGTTTTTGATTTATGCTAAATTATATCATCAATTACATCCAAATGTAATTCAGTGCGTTCCTTGTCACATATGATACATATCCTTCATGGTAAATTTTATATTTTTTACATTTAGGGTACAATACAATTAAAACTTTAAACCGCATTTTCTCAGTCTGTCAGTCAGTGGATGGACATGGCGCATATTGACTCTCATGCAATGATATTTTATGTTATATCTTCAAAATACAAATTTTCATTCAACAAAACCATATTATTACTTCAACCAAATAATTTTATTGCTTTTATAAAAATATGTTTAATTCTACAAAATATATTAGTTTAGCCAACAAAATTGATTGATATGCCCATCAAAAAATGTTGTTGAGCGTATCAAACTTTTTGGTTGGACCAACCAAGCAGTCGAACAAAATAATTTGGCTAGCTCAACCAAATGGTTTTTTTGCTTGTAC
>CAKNWT010198319.1:0-14971 GCA_932066315.1 Andricus coriarius | reverse complement strand
GCAGATGACAAGATTGTTATGGCAGAATCAATCGAGGACTTGCAAAGAATGTTGAATAAACTTAATACAAGCATGAAGAACATGGGCCTCAAAATCAACGTAAATAAAACAAAGGTAATGGTGTTTGAAGGAAAAAGTGAGAAAACAATGTGCAACATTGTCCTAAATGATAAGAGATTAGAGCAAGTTTACAAAGACGTATATCTGGGTAGCCTATTCACTAGCGACGGGAACGTAGATGGGGAGTTAGATAGACGCATAAATGAGGGTAAGAAGTTTATCGGTGGAGCAGGGTCCATTCTCAGAGATAAAAACAAATAAAAAAAGCTAAAATGACCATATATAATTCTATATTTGTACCGATTGTACTATAGGGTAGCGAGACATGGACATGTCAAGAAAAGGACAAGAGTAAAATTAACACGATCGGCATGAAACCTCGCGCACGATATGCGGAAAACACTGATGGACAAAGTCCGAAACGAGATAATCCTCAAAGAATGTGGTACAGGAGAGGCACTAGTTGATATATGGGAAAGAAATCAGTTAAGGTGGTTCAGACATGTTAAAAGAGTGAAAGATGAACGACTGACCGAACAGGTGTATAAAGGTAAAGTAAATGGCAGAATACCCAGAGGTAGACTGCCGAAAGAATGGTTCAAATCTGTGAATGAGACATTAATCCGAAGAGACATAAGAAGCCATAGAAACACGAGAGTCTGCATGAAAAAATATGGACGTGAAGGAAGCTAGAGTAGTATGCCAGGGCAGAAAAGTGTGGCGATAAATAGTTTATAAAAAGAATGTGAGTAGAGTGAATGACGCCTGCAACAAAGACCTTGGATACTAATGGGCCCAACTGGGGAACCACACATAACAACTTTGTGAGGCTCTTCGGGTGGGGTAATCGCTAGAGAGATTGATCAGCAACCTGGGTCGGAGCAGTGTTGCGGAACGAACGTTTCATTTGAATAAATGACACGAGAATTCTGGATCAAACTAAAATATCTATACCTTACAACTATGTACCTGCCTACCCTATACCTATATACCCATCCACACACTACTACTTTCCAACCGCGCGATTCACGCCTACCCCGAAAGGGAAATGACTTGATGGTATAATAATAAAAAATATGTCTTTATAACCATTCAGGAAACGATAAAACAAATATTTTACTATAAAATTCTAATAGCGTAGAAACGTCCTTTTGGACAAGAAGAAAACAACTCAAAATATTTCAAAATTGGTGAATATCTTATGCTGCCTACCAGGTTAGACATTTTTTACATTCAAAAACTGCAAAGCTATTCGTGTTAAAATTTTTCACTATTTGCATATGTCTCAACCCAATATCTTTTTCACTTTTCTTACTAAAATCAACAAAGTATATTTACGAAGCTTAGGCAGTACTCGCAAATCTGAAAAATGGCCAAATGGAGAAAAAATATCAAATAAATTACCTATTCAAAAAGCGTTTGCCAAACCTAAAAATATTTTTGATCGTTTTGTCAATGCTCACCTAAGAAACAAGGGAACCAACCATTTTTTTGTAAGTAAATGGACAAATACGCAATGAGAGACAAATTTTTATTTTCAGTCATCTTCATAAAATGATAATATAAATAAGACATTTTTTTCTGCTTAACCAGTTAACTGCTGGACTCGAAATCGATGTTGTATGCCAAAACTGGTACGTAATTTAAAATTAATATTCGTAATCAGTGACCAAAAAAACTAGGGGATATTAAGTTTCATTAAAATCTGTTGAGTTTTATGGTTATTATTCAAAGCGCGTATATATGCGTCACTACCAGTTAACTGGTTAACCGCAGCCCCCAAAAAATGCACAAAATATTCCCTACAATTTTTGGCATCATAAAACAAGTTTAAAAAAAATCCAATAATTGAGATTTTATATGGATCGAATCCATTTCAAATCAGGCCTGAAATACCTTAAAATCTTTGGAAATCGTAAAACTCCATTTCAAATTGTCTATATTTGTAAAAATTACATTTACGATTGATAATTCAGAAATGGTTGAATTTAAAAAGTCTAGAAATGGTCTATTATTAGAAAGTCAAATTTTTTTAAATTCAAATGCTTATAATTTGAAATTAGCTAAGCATAACAATTTCGTGAGGCTCTTTACTTGGGGTGATTGCTGGAGAGAATGATCAGCAGCCTGGGTCGGAGCAGTGTTGCGGAACGAAAGTTTCATTTGAATAAACAGCATGAGAATTCCAGATCAATCTAAAAAATCTGTACCCCCTACCTCACATTACTCCTTTCCTCACCGAGCAAGTCACGCCTACCCCGAAAGAGAAATGGCCTAATGGTATAATAATAATACTGATAATTAAAAACAGTATCCATTATGAAAAATTTTAAATGTACGAAGTAAAACTAAAATACTTAACTATGACCATTTTAAAATGAAACCTTAAAAGATAAAACAATTTTAAATAGAAAATTGTTTTCATTTTTAAAGAATAAAAAAAAGACCTATTTTGGTCATACTTTCCATCCCTAACTCTCCCTACTTCTCCTCCCCACACTTAAACATTTTCTTCCCCTCCCTTATCCAACTTCTTCCTTCTCTACTTTCCCCTCCCCTCACTTTCCCAGCGACCACTTCCCTTAACCCACTTCCCTTCCCCAGCCATCACTTCCCCTCCATTCATTTCCGCTCACTTCCCACACCCCCTCATTTCCCCGCACTCCTCATATTTCCCCTTCCCTTACTTCCCCTATTTCCCCTCTACGCATTGCCCCCCACTTCCCCTCCACTAAGTTCTCGTATTTCGCATAACTATTTTTTACTACTTGTCCTCCCCTAATTTCTTCTCACTTCCCTCTCCGCCCCTACTGATAATACTCTAATTTCCCCTCACTTCCCCCGTCATTACCCTACTTGCCCTCCGCTCATTCCCCCATTATTCTTCTCTCTCAGTTCCCCTTATTTCCGCACCTATCGTTTCCCCAAACTTCCCCTCTTTGGAAAAAAGTACTACAGACGAACGGATACCTGACCGAAAATAGAAACGTTTCCGCCCGTAGCTATGAAACCCTAAAAAGTAAGAGAAAGAGCTTCGTTTAAATTTTGATAAATCTTTGCATTATTGTCGAACTGTTAAAAGCTGGTTTTTGGTACTTTTTGAAAATTATTTAAATTCTAGATCCTATTAAATTTACATTCGATCAAAAAATGTCATTAAGATCAGTTGTGAATCTTGTACTTCTTGTTTTAATTTTGGTCTAATCTTCTAATCAAACAATAATTGTTATAATATATCTAGCATAATGACAATCTGTATTAAATTTTAAAGTGAAGAATCACCAATGTAGACAGATCGTACTTTATTATAGTTAATTTGACAAATATTCAATTTGTATAGATTTAACGGAACAATATTTTACCTTTAAAGTTTTATTCAAGTCGTAAATAGTTTAGCTAGAAATTAGTCAAATTTAAAAAAGGTTAAATTAATTATAATAGATAATTCTATAAGTTCAAAGAAAAGCTTTCACTACTCGCGCTAGCATAGTCTAGTTTTGAAGAGAAAATAGAAGCTTTTCACAGAATATGAGGGAAAAGAAGAATTTGAAAAAAGGGGAAACGCAGGTGAATGGGGGAAAGACTGTGAATCCTATTAATTTAATAATTGCCTGATACAATAAAAAGAAGTGTTCATTTTCTAGTAAGTTTAAAATGTGCAAGAAGGTACCGGAAAGTAGATCCGCACCGAGACGAAAATTGTTCTAATTCACGCAAGAAAAAAGAACTGGCAAAGGATAGCACCGTGCATTCAGTGCAACCGTACAGCTTGATTTATCGCTCCCGCGAAACCTTAATTTTCTAGTGGCTCTCAGAGAGCGCGAGAAGGAATGAGAGTGAGAGTGCCAAGAAGTTGGAGAGCGCGAGGAAGAGAAAGAGAATGAGAATAAGCAGTGGTTTGTTTGTTAAGCGCGTGAAAGTGAGACCCAAAGCTGGCGAAGATTTGCCTTCTCTGACAAATCGGTCCTTGCATTTATGCCTGACAACACTGAAGGTTCGCACGATCGACGAAGATGCCCTCCAGTCAGAATAAAAGGACGTTCCTTCCTTCTTAAGAAAGCTCAACAGAATCACGTGCATAAAACATATCTCAACGAGGAAATATTACTGCCGGTCTCACATTATTTAGAAAAAAACTAGATACATTAACTTGATCAAAAATCACTTTTATTCCATGAATAATTTTTCATTTTCCCTGATCAATAATATTTAAAAACAAAAATTCTAGTCTTGTAACATTTTTAATATAGAATATTTTATAAATAGGTAAAAAAAAACAATTTTTAATTCAACTTGATACATTCTTAACTTATTATTCTCAGGCTTGCCAGAGCCTAATTTACTTTTAAAAAATTAGTCAAAGTAGGCGCCTTGCACCTACGAAAAAGGGTTTCGTAGCCTATTACGACGTAAATAAGTAATTCAAACCTGCTATTCCCATAGTTTTCCTCTTCTACTTCCCCTAGTCTCCCTAAAATTCCCCTAATTCCCCTCCCTACAATTCAAACTTTGCTTCCTCTCGCTTCCCCAACTTCTTCTCCATCTACTTCCCCCCACATTTCCCATCACTCCCTCTGCACCCCTCATTTCCCCTCACTTCCTCTTGTTCCGCTCCCCTCACTTCCCTGAGTTGTGAGTTGTTGGTTGTGAGTTCCTCTCACTTTCCCTTCTTTCAGGGTAAATTCCTAAGATTTTAAAAAATTCAAGTTAAATTCAAAAGAATTGAAATGAATTGGAAAAAACTCCAAAAAAGTCCATTGATTTCAGTAAAATTGGAGTGAATCTAGAGGAATTTAAGGGAAATAAGAAGAATTCGATAAAATTCATGAAAATACATGGAAAATTAAACAAAATGCAAGTGAATTGAAAACAATTAAAAAATATTTAAAAATGCATGGAATTCAATCAGTTTAAAATAAGATTAGAAAAATTTGACGGATTCAACAAAATTTGATAAAACGTCGAAGAATTCATGGTGAGTTTAAAAGCTTTCAGGATTAATTAAAAACTAAACAAAAATTTAAAAAATCTATTAAAATCATTAGAATTGAGTGCATTTTCAGGATAAATTAATAACAACTCAATGTGAATTACAAATTAATTCAAATGAATCGTACAAACATTTGAAAATCTCTTTAAATCTTTGAAACTTCTTGTGAATACATTTTTTTAAATCCATTAAAATATTAAAAAATTCCGTGAAATTATATGATATATGATGATATTTCTTGAAATCCTGGCAAATTTATTAAAATACCTAGAGTGCTTTTAAAATCGCTTAAAATCATTGAAATCCTCGGAAATCTTTTAAAATCCCTTGAAATCTTTGAAAATATCTTAAAAACTTATACATCCTGTAAAATCCTACCATGCACTGACTCAATTACTTGTTTTGATTGATGAAAATAGTACATCTAGGTACCTACCATAAAATGTAGTGAATTTCGTAACAGTAACAGTGAGACTCCAACAAGCTTTTAAAAAGTTCGTAGCAACGTCAGAATAGTGCGTCTGACTATAACGTCCGTTTTCACTTAAAAATCTAATGTTGACCAATTAATGAGTAGTAACTGACTTCGAACTTGACATTTTGATAGTATAGACTTTTACCCGATTTTAAAGACTGTCCACAGTAAGATAATTGCAAAAACATTCCCAGTTAAACAATAATTTCAAAATAAAAAGTTTCAAGTCCAATTAACTTTATTTGAAAACAATATTTTGTCCGTTTTGTAATTTCTTTAAAAAAAGAAAATTCGTACTGTTATTGTGCTAGTATGGTGCTCATTTGTGCTGCAAAAATATTATTATCGGTGAAAATAAAAAAATCTAAGCATTATAAATTGTTTAATTAAAAAGATTCAAATGGTAAAAACGACAAACAAATAGAAATTATTTACAAATGCAAGTCGTGATTAATGAAACTTTTAAAATTGAAGTTTCTAAAATTAAACAGTTTCTTTTCAGAGTACTGGACATTGAAAAATATGACATTTTATAAGGGTTCAAGATTAAAGAATTTTTAATTAGAATTCTGAAAATGTGAAAAATTTCAAACAGCATTTCAAACTAAGCATTTTATAATTCGAAGCAGACACAATAAAAATTTATTTGTTACTGTGAAAACATTGAAGCTTCCAAATTGAGAAGAGTTAAAAAATTGCAATTTGAAACGTTAAGCACTGTATTCATTTGAAAGCGTTTTAACCTTTATCTGCATTATCTGTATTCTGCAAAATTAAAAATTAATAACCTAATAATTTAAAAGATTTTATTTAATAGTATATTGCATGACGAGGGTCGAAAGGCAACGAATTTACAAGTGGGAAGTTAGCTGCCCGAGCGAAGCGAGGGTAGATATCACACGAGTGAAATAGTTGCCTCGACCCGAGTCATGCATACAATTTTACATCATATCGATAATCGAAATTCTACTTGAGATACCTGTGGAGCGGGTCGACAATCGAGTTTTCTTCCCTAGGGTAGAGAACTCGATTTTTGACCCGTTCCACAGGCATCTTAAGTGGAATTTTCGATTGAGGTATAATGAACACAAAATTTTTGTCACTTAAATATAATAATTAATATTAATTGTCAACGGTTTTGGAACTTATTTGTCACATAAATATATATTAAATTACTTTTTTTATTTCTAAATTCGACTTTCAACGTGCATGGAAGTCTTTAAAGTTTTATATAACATGAGCAAAAGTAACTTTAATATGAAAAAATGGATGAAAATTGTATTCTGAAAATAACTAAAACATAACCAGTTTTCAGCACTTTCAAAACGTTATTAAAATTACAGGGATAATTTTCTCAAATTAAAACTTACTTCATAAGGTTCAGTTTTCATCAGACATTTCAGAATTTAATCACTCTGAAAATTTCGCGTTGGTCCCGAGCCTTTCTCTACTGAAATTGCAATTTTCAAAATAGCTGAAAACATTGACATTTTAAGGTTTTGTTAAGCGAAGTATCGACTAAGTTAAAGTTGGCGATATATTTCAAAATTCGAATTTCTTGTAGTCAAATTACAAGAACTCAAATTAGCAATATTTTGAAAATTGCCATTTCAGTATAAAAAGGCTCGGACGAATGCGAAACTTCATAGTGATAAAAGAAGAACTGATTTACATGTACAGTAAATCCTGTATTTTTTCATTTATCTCGCGCCCTAAAACATATTCAACTCCGAAAATGAACAAAACCTCCAAAGTGACGAATTACTAAATGCAATTTTTAATATTTCAGCACCAAAGATTTAGAAAGAGCTTAAATTCTGAAAACTCTTATACAAATTTAACCATATATGAGGTACGTTTTCATTAAAAAAAATAAACACTGCGATTTTAATAACGCTTGGAAAATGTTAAAAAATGATTATGTTTTAGTTATTTTTATTAGTATAACTTCATATTAATGTTAATTTTGGTCATGTTAGATACAAGTTTAAGGCCCGTTGAATACGTCTGATTTCACTCAATTCCATTTTAAATTGTAAAATTTGAGTTTTGCGACTTTTGTATGTACCTTTGCACATTGAAAAGCAAATTTAGAAATAAAAAAAAGTAATTTAAATATATTTATGTGGAAAATAAGTTTCGAAACCGTTGAGGAATAAGCTCTCAAATTTATGAATAGAAAAAACAATTGAAGTTACTTTCGAGCTTAGAATACACAAATTTGTAATTTCATTACAATTAATGATCTAAAATGTTCTATAAAAAAATTTTCCTGTAATAATATGTACGGAATTTCTTCTACAAATGAAGAGAATATTCTCCACACTAAATAAAATTGCAGATTCTTATAGTACTTTAAAATATATTTTCAACTATAATCTACCTGCAAAGAATGTAAGCTAGTTAATTAATGTCGATTTTAGTGGAATTCTGCGTTTTTATAAGTTGTGATAAGTTTTGCTTTTGCTTGCCGACTTCATCTAATTTGTAATTGCTGAAAATTAGTGAATTAGTAAAAATGATAATAGGATTAAAATAATACAAGCAAACAAAGCTTAAAAATTGTACTTTTTATTTTTAGAAAATAAAAATTGAATGAAACCGGTAAGTAAAACTTATCAAAACGCAGAATAGCACCAAAATCGACGTTAATTAGCTAGCTAGCTAGACAATAATTAACTAATTTACATCCGGTATAACAATTTTTTAGCTTATTTACTATAGCAAATATTCTCTTTACATTGTAGAAAAGATGACGTGCATATTATTATTCCAAGAAAAAAATTTATAGGAAATTTTAAACCTTAATTCTAATGAAATTATAAATGTTCGTATTCTAAGATCGGTAATAACTTAAATTGTTTGTTTAGTTTATCAAATTTAGAGCTTATTCCTTAAGAAAACACAAATACTTTTTAAGGAGGAAATAAGTTTTGAGCTTTAAATTCGTATTTTAAAAAAATCGAAAGCTAAAAAAATTTATTTACAAACCCAAAACGGCCTAGCGGAACCTGTAAACTATTTTCAAAAAATAAAATAAAAATTCATGGCAGTAGGGGCAGCGCTTACAAGATTAAAAAATTCAGTTTTTTACTGGGGACCCTAACTTTTAGTTTGAAATTGGTTCAAGCTGACCATATATAGCCGGTTATTTCTTCTTTTATTTATGTACAAGATAAAACGGCATACAACCCTACTATAGCCTAAAGGATCAATATAGTTTGCTTTCTACTTTTTCAGCGTAAGAGCAATGCACAACTAATTCGTGACAATCATATGGGAAGAGAAACCTACCTAAATTAGTGGGATAAATAACGAAACGACGCGTTTCCGAAGAAAAGTGATATGTAACCCCTGGGGCAAACCGCAGCTACGATTTTCTCGTTCAACTAAAAGTGTTATAAACGCACTCAGTCGAGTGGCTCGTCACCCAAAGCATATTTTCACCGGATATCAACAGCACCGCGATTTGATGAAGGCGGATCCGAACGGGATACCGGCTCGTGCGAGCAAAGATGAAGGATCGTCTATCTACGCACCTTACGTTTGCATTTAACTCTTGTGACTTACGGGCCACGTCGTCACGGAGTGTTTAAGTGCGGGGAAGGTGCTGAGCCGTGCCAAGTAAAACCATCATTACCACCAATTACAATAAATCCTATTTGCGCCGTTTCTGCTTATCGTTTTCCACTAGTGGAGGCGCGGCCTAATCTACGATCTGCGCGCGCACGGGGCTGAAAAGAAGAGAGACGAGCGGTTGAAAAGAAGAGAAATGAGCAACTGAAAAGGCAGGCGCGAATCTAGAGGGTGAACTCAGGGGGGTGGCGATGAAAAATTGCATACACATAGAGAGCTATGCCTAATTAAACTGACCAATTGCTGCACATATCAGTTTACACATTTAATATTATTTTATACTATCAATCATGATTCGCGCGATAGTTTTCATATTAGTAGACAAATTCTTAATACATAAGTTTCAGGGTAACCTACAAAAACAAAAACAAGTTGTTTGTCATGTCTCGGTCACCAAAAATTTTTCCAAGTCATACAAATTAACAAATTAAAACTTCCATACCTGAAAAAATATTCCATTTAAATATTGAATACTTAATTACAAAATCAAAGCATTAAAAGCATTAGAACTCTTCTAAATTTAAAGTTATTATAATTAAAATAAAAGAATTTCTGATACACCAATTCACCAAATAATTCTAGAAGGCTTTTTTCGAACTTAGGGTTCTTTTTTCTTGTCTGAAAAACATCTTGAGTTCTTTTCTTTAAATATGTTATTCAGGTTAAAAAATGGACAATTGGACATATTATTATTTATTCGTAAAAATTATATTTCAGCATCCTTCGAAATTTCCAAGGATTTTAATTATTTTAAGGAAGATTCAAAGCTTTTCAGAATTCAAAGCAAAACTTATGGGATTTCGAAGAATTTCCTAAATTTCATAAGGATTTTGAAAGATTTAATACGATTGAAATTTTTTTAGGGGATTTTTAATGATTTCAAGGGATTTTAGAGAATGTTAAAGATTTCAAAGGATTTTTGTGGGATGATTTGAAGTGATATTTAGCGTATTTAAATCAAAGATTTGAAGATAAGTTCAAATATTTCGGTTAATGCGCGGTTTTAAAGAATTTCTTCAATTTCGAAAGATTTGGAAGGAACTTAGAGGATTTATAAGATTTTAGGATATCACATAGATTCTAAGGGATTTTAGAGGATTTTCCAGATTTAAAAATATTTTATAGTATTTTTATAAGATTTTTGGGCCTTTCAGTCATTCTAAAGCATTTTAAAGGCTGCCAATGAGGTATTTTAATAAATTTCATAGGATCTCAAAGTATTTCATAGGACTTCAAATATTTCAAGAGATTTCAAGGAATATCATCAGATTTAATGTAATTGAACGGGAATTGTAACGGATTTTATAATATTTTTTAGGATTTCGAAGAATTTATTCACAAGATTTAAAGGATTTTGAAGGATTTAAAATGTTTGAAGAGAGTTTCAAATATTTTTCAGCAATTCTATTCCGAAAATTTCCCATTTTAAACGCTCTAAATGTAAAAATGTTCCACTTTCAAGTTGTAAAATTGATTAATTCTAAATTTTGAATGCTTAATATAGTTGAAAATTCAACTGTTGAATTTTCAACCAAAAAGATTGATTTTTAATCAAAAAGGCTAATTTTTTACTAAACAGACGAATTTGCAAACAAATACATGAATTCTCTACACTCAGAGAAATTTCCTCTAAACAATAAAGGAATACTTTTACTGTTAAAATGCAATTGTTTCAGAATAAGTTTACAAAATAGATCCTTTAACAGTTTAAGTGCGAATCGGTTAACCAAGAATCGTTTAAACGATAAGCAATTCTACTTTGACGCGTAGGAGGCGCAGTTTAACGGTTAAAATGGACTTACTTTTACCGTAAAATAATTGTCTTCTAAAGATAAAAAGGCGTGACTCTTATGATATAGTCTACATCATTTTAGCGCTAAACTAGATCGTTTAGGAGTGAAACGATTCTGCTTTTAAAGTATCCTACTTTAAAGATTAGAGTACCGACTTTATCGTTTAGAGAAAATTTCTCTGAGTGTACTACATAATTGAATTTTGGACTAAAAACATAGCTTTTCAACCAAAAATGTAATTGGTAAATTTCCATAAAAAAAAATTAATTAATTTTCAACAACAAAAAAACGGATTTTCAACATTATACTCTCTAAATATGAATCAGTGAAATATTCATTGATTGAAATAGTAGTTGGACATTTCATAACCTCTAAGTTTTAAAGTAAAGCGTTGTTGTTATTCCTTTACTTAAGTAGCAAAAATAATTTTTTTAAGAAATAAATTTGTAAATTTTCGGTTTATAAGTGTGCTGAATTCACTGCGGGAAAAATATACTCTAACTCGTAAAAAAGGTATTTAATTGACGGGTGTGTACATGACAGTCGAATCTTGAGAGCAAAGAAATGTGTGAGGTTTTTTGTCATTTAGAAGCATCAAATCTTGTCAAATTTTTAATATTTGATCACATTTCTGGGTTTTACGTTTTTACTATGATTATTTTATTGAACCTACTAAAATCTGACTTTATTATGACTGCTAAATTGACGTGGTGCAGTGCTAACAACTCTCAAAAGTGAAACTTTCACTGAATGAATAAGTAGCTTCTCACTGGTTGTCAGTGACCGGATTCTAGCTATTTCAATCAGTGGGATTTCACTGACAATTAGTTACGTTTCACTGATTCAGATTTAGAGTACATAAATTTTAAACCAAATAGTTGAATTTTCAACTAAACAGAAATTTTCAACCAAAAGTGCAATAGTTAAATTATCATTTAAAAAAATTAACTTTTAACCAAAACCAAGCGAATTTCCAAGAAATTAGTTAATTTTTCAACCAAATAAATAAATGTTCAACTAAAATTATTAATCTTCAACCAAAAAAAAGAATGATTGATTAAGAAGTTGTTCATTCTACCAAGTAGCTGCATTTTCAACCAAAAAAGCTTAATTTTCATCCAAGAAGATTAAATTTCTACCAAAAAATACAAATTTTCAACACAATACATGAATTTTCAACTAAAAAGATCAGTTTACAACCAAAAATTAAATAGATAAATTTTCTGTTAAAAAATGAATTTTCAAACAAAATAATTTTCAACACAATAATGAAATTGTCAACTAAAGAGATGAATTTTCAACCAAAATTATGAATTTAAAAAAAAAGAATTTCCAACATAATAGTTAAATTTTCCACCAAGGAGATGAATATTCAACTAAAAAGATGAATTTTTATCCAAACTTGCAACCATTATTAGAAAGGGGCTTAGAACATTAGAAAGCTACTTTAAAAATATTCAGTTATTAATGCTTTTTAGAAATTTTTCAATTGTCAATTTTTCATTTTTACGTTTTGATATACGTAAATTTTCAATTTTAAGGGCTATCAATTTAATATCGTAAAATTTAAGCAATTTAAATTGAAAAATTGTCTATTTTAAGCGCTCTAAATTTGAAATTGTTCCACTATTATGTTGTAGAATTAATTAATTTTCAGCTTAAAATTGAAAGTATTTAAATTGATCAGATTAAGAATAAAAATATCTCTATTTTTATAGCTTCTAAGTCTTTGAAAATGTATAATTTTAAGTATTTCTTATCTACAGGTTGTCTAACATCGAAGGCTTGAAATTGGGATTTATTTGAGGTCGAGTATTGTCTTTCGGCATTCTTTGTCGGGTTTTGATTTTTTTTTCAACAAGTTTAATAATTCATCTCCGTCAAAATATGCTGGAATAATAGAAAATGAAAGGTTAGGTACTCCTCTCTCCGTAATAGAAAAATATGCCGGAAGAGAACACACAACGTTTCTTGGAAAGGCGAATAAAATAAGCATCCTATGGATTAACGTATGAACACCAACAAAACACAAGTAATTTGCTTATAACCTAACTAATAACATATAACCCACATAACACAAGCGTCTACAAAATTAATAGTTAGAACACCCATGTCAAAATAAAATAATGAAAAAAAGCATTATTACGAACTAACTTTGCACAGTGAACGGAATATGTTAGATGCAGACGAAATTTGTTAAATGTGAAACGGAATGTACGGGTTGTGTATTAGATGCGAACACATGTAGATTATTATTATTAATAGTCTTTTTCAATCGTTGAAATACTAATATTTTTTATAATTTTTCTCCATTTCACAGTAAAAAATAAAAACGTGAAGGTAAATTAGAAATTTAATGTTCTGTCTGGAAGGTCTGATCTGGCCCAGACCTGGTCCTGGTCAGCTATGGAAGACAAGGAAAAGTTTTAAGTTCGATCAGTAAATTTATTTTGGACATATTTCGAAAAAGTTACAGGGTGTATAAAATGATAGAAAATAAGAAATTCACGCTATAAAACGAAGACTTTTTTTGATCACCTTGACAGTCTGGTGTGGTCCAGGTTTGGCGCTGATCAGCTAGATAATACACTGATAGTGAAGAATGGTTACTTTCCAAGTCATGAAAAAAATAAAGGGATTCCAGCCAGGGCTAACCAGTCTCCATCTAGTAGCGCTGATCATAGATTCTGTCCTGGGGTTAGCCAAAAAACCGTTACACTTTTGGTCAGGCCCAGGCCAGACCATCTGGCCAGCGTCAAGACTGGAAACCAGATAATTCTGGCCTGGGTCGGGCCAGCGCCAGAAGACTTTTCCACACAGGGGTTTCGCTAGCCTGTAGATCCGCGCCTGTGAAAAAGAGAGACAAGAGAATGTGAAAAGGAGAAAGACGAGAGGCTGGAAAAGAAAGACCGAGAAGTGTAATCATTTTCCGCGGCTACACTTTCACGACTGATGATCGGGTAGCGCGTTTCAGCGGCGATCGCTTGCTGTCGGTGGATGAGATTTACGCCACCTTGTATATATACTGTACAATACGTGATTCGCCTTTGGGTATCGTTGAAGTCACAAACCTCCCAACCACATGCCGCACATGCGAAAGACTTATGTTCCAGAGAACCAACCATAGCTTTTGCAATGCCAGCTCGCACTCGACTAATTATTGTTCTATAAACTAACTTTATTACCTTCGATGTAACACTAATTGCAGGACGATAGCCATCGACTGTCGCTTGCATTGCAAGTTATGCTCCGCGGGTTACCTTTACCTCGAGTTTGCTCGAGCGAGCAAAAATCGAAAGAATAACGCCGGGGGTCGGAGAAGAAAACTAAATATGATAATTGACTTATTTATGGCGCATTAGCAGAGCGTCCTGTGTTATTAACCAAACACACTCTCTCATCGCCGCTCTTCTTCTACCCCTTTCAATTAATCAATGACGTATTAATATTTGAACTTTCGAAAAATCATTTGCTAATTGCCACTATCTATGCAGGCCTCACATTCCTACGATGAAAAAGTAATGTAATTGAAGTTCGCAACGTTTACAAACGAAAATATAAATTATTTTTTTTAATTACGGTAATAAATTGTATAGTAATAAAATGAAAGAATTTGTTTTTTTTTTAGATGCTAAGCACGCTATTACAACTGTGTTTTATCCACCCATGCACTCTTTTACTTTAAACAAATTTTTAAAATTTTGTAAACATATGAAGATAGCAGTAGGTATACAAGGTATTTGTTAATCCATTGTTAAAAAAGCGTGTGTGGCGAGGGGATCTGGAAAGGGCCGATAATCCGTTACGTAATTTAAGGAAGGCCCCTTATAATTTTTGTTATTTTAACCATTTTTTAAAAATAAATTTTATTAAATACCAGTCTTCCGGTAGGGATATTGGGATGAAACTTCTGTTTAAGTTGCCTTCAATGAAATACCAGTAATTTGTGAAATAAAATCGAAGAACCGACAGTTCAGACGTATGTTAGAATTTTTTTAAAATTTAATACATTTTTTA
>CAKNWT010198316.1:0-31904 GCA_932066315.1 Andricus coriarius | reverse complement strand
CCAGGTTTTTTCGGGAAGTGCGCTATGTGGGAAACTATCGATTCGCGTAAAAAACTAAAAATCGATTTTTTCCGCGTTAGATCTCTTTCTTCGCTGTCGGTTACATATATCTCCTATATCAAAATTACAACGGCATTCACATCTTCTCTATAGTATATGTACAAGAAAACTGAGCCAATCAGCGAGCAGACACCAGGTTGCCAGACTGTCTCTGGACCCTCTGTAGCCGCCGCGCCGCGTCTATGTTTAACATCTTTGTCCCAACAACATTTTTTGAAATGTTGTCAGGATGAAGTAATTTTCTTTTAGGAATTGTTTTAAATTACGAATATAGATTCATTGAACTGCTATCTGACTGGATTTGCATTTAGAAGGAGGTGCAGTATTCACAAGTGGAGATAATTGCAATTGAAAGTAATATCTTATGCACGTAAGCCGAGACGTAAGCCATATCCCTGGGCAGCCCTATCCTACTCCCCGTGTCTGCAACGGCGAGACGTACCTCCCTTAGTGATTATAGTTTCTATGTGCAAAATTTGCTCAACAGAGCGCGTGGCACGTGCCACGCTCTACAAAAGCATTGCGCTTAATGGGTCGTTTTGTAAAAAAATGTAATAAATAATTTACTTATTCGTAGATGAGTGAATATGATGCGTTTACATGATTTGGGGAGATTCCTTTACTTAATCTTGACTAAAATGTCAATGTCAAAGTGCAAATTCAATGGAAACTCGTGTATTGTGCTGAACTGTAAGTTAGGTTATGGTTCACAATTAGTATTTGAAAATGAAAAAATGCACTTCTTTTCCGTTCCTTCGGGAAAAGAAAATGTTGAAAAATGGCAAAAAGCGATATTGAGAAAAGATTTTATTATGAGAAGTGGTCAAGTGGTCTGCCAGAAATATTTCCTTCCACAGGATATTATTTGGAAACCTTCTAATCTTTAAAAAATATTTAAATTGTTGCTGATTTTTTTTTTAAATCTGTACAATTAACAAAAATTGCCTTAAAATCATTCAGATTCTTCCTTGAAAATTGTTGAAATCTTCTTAAATAATCTCTTTAAATTAATTTTTCAGAATAACAAATTATTTTAATTTTTCGTAGGAACATACATTTTTTGTAATTTTCGTGGAACCTTACAAAATTCTTAAAAAATCTTTACAAATTTTAATTATTTTTGAATCCTTTAAAAACTTCTGAATATCTTTTAAATTTAGTCAATTTTTGTCTAAAATTATGTAATATGGCAAACTTGCAACATTTTACTTAAAAAAGTTTTACATTCTTTTTAAAAATTTTAGGAAATAATTGAAAATGTTTTGTAATAAGTTTCAATTTTCTCTTAGAATTCATTACAAAAAAATAATTTAAAATTTTTCCATGAATCTCAGGAACATTTTTTCATTCTGTTGACACCCTGCAAAATTCAGTTTACCTAAAAAATGTTTGAATCCTTAAAAATTAAAAAAATTGTCTCAAAGTCTTCCATATTCTTTTTCCACACATTTTGAAATCTTCAAAACTTAAAATTATTCTTTTAAAATAAAACCTGAACCATTTCAAAATTTTCCAGAAATCTTTAAAAAACTTCAATCTTCTCAAATCTTTCATAATTATTAAAAAGCTGCTAATTTTTTCAAACTTCTTAAAAATAAGTTTTTGCCCATAATTTAGTTTTCCTTATCTCTTTGAAAATGTAAGAAAGTTTACAAATGATAGTGTGGTGGCGAAATGTTAAGAACAGAATCATTTCCCATTATTAAACAATCATTTACAATTTAAATTTTCTCTTCTATAAATAATGATTAGAAATATATATAAATATTTAGAAATTGTATGATGAAGTGAAATTATTTATTTAGATTATTTATTTATTATTATTTATTTTAACAAAAATAAAAGAGAAGTATTATTCCATGAAATTTTTCAAATTCTTTATCAAAATAAAAATTCTGAATTATCAAACAAAATTAATATAATTCAACTTCTTTTAAAGTTAAAGCTTAATTCCGAAAATTCAAATTATTTTGAAGTATCTTTCATCTGTTCCACTGTAGGATTTTGTCGTACAAAGCCTTGTTAAATTTGAGAGCTTCATTTTTACTGTTTGAAGACCGGTTAACCCACCTTCTGGTAACTTTCAGTTACATTTACTTCATCAGATTTAAAACGCGCTTTTGAGTGGTCGCAAAATAGGCTGTTTTTAAGTCTATTTGTTGGACCTCGCTAGCGACCTGGGGAATAATATAAAAATATAGTACAGGTTTCAAATTACTCGTCATTGAAAGCCAAAGTGAGCATCGCTATTCGTTTTTTGAAAATTTTAAAAACAATTATCCTTATTTAGGGGTTGGGAAGACCCCACAAAAATTTAAAAATATAAAATACCACTAATTATAAAATCATTTTTCATTGTATTTTCTCTATTAAATTAATATTACAAATTACATATTTTCTTCATTGATAAGGGATTGATGTGGCTTAAAAATTCACCCCAAAGCTCTCCTATGTGGTGGAATCATCCCTAAAATATTAAGAAAAATAAAAAATTTTCTGAAATTCCGAAAAAGTATATTTAAATGTTTGAAGTCATAAAATATGTAACACATCAATTTTATATATGTCTCGATGAGAAAACAACCCCCAGATAACTAATCCTTATAATTCGAAAATTTTTTTATCGAAATTTACCCCTAGATCTTGCCTAAAGTGGCTGGATCACCACTAGATCTTACCGTAAGTGGCTAGAACTCCGATCTTGCCTTGAGTGGCTGAAACTCAGACTGATCTTCGTAAGGGTTGTTTTCTCATAGAGACATATAATATTGTTGTGTTATATATTTTATGACTTCAAACATTTAAATATATTTTTTCGGAATTTCAGAAAATTTTTCATCTTTCTTAATATTCTAGGGATGATTTCACCCAATGGGAGAACTTCGGGGTGAATTTATAACCCACATCAACCCCTTATCAATCAAGAAAATACGTGATTTTACTTTTGTAAAATTTATTTTACTGAAAAAATACAATCAAAAATGCTTTTATAATTAGTGGTATTTTCTATTCTTTAATTTTTTAGGGTCTTTTCAACCCCAAAATCGGGGTAATTTTTTGAAATTTTTAAAAACCGAAAAGCGATGCTCACTTTGGTTTTCAATGACGAGTAATTTGATACATATAACATATTTTTATATTATTTCCCCAGGTCGCTAGGGGGGTCCAAAAATAGGCTAACTTTGTGGTCAGTCTTTATCTGGAATTAATCAGAAGTTGAGTCAGTCAGCCCGAAAATAAAAAAAAATGTGTTTAATAGAGCAGTTTCGTGATTTTAAGTTTTTATTTCATCTTTTCCGAACCTTAATATTTCAAGTACATATGTATATCATCTATAGAAAAATCAGCTTCAAAAAGGTAACGATGAATTGTAGCATAGATATTTCGTTTCTTAAATTTTATATGAGTAAATGTATATCATATTTTATTACAATTGAAAAATTTTTTTATTTTGATGTGGTTTTTAATAATCATATTTAATTTCAATTTATTAATTATAAGACAAAATATTACTAGTTACAATGTGTATGTACATTTTTTCAGTAAAACTATGAAGTTCCGAAATTGAGGAAAGGTACATGTTAAAAATATATACTATCAAATTTAATAATTAATAATGAATACGTTTTGTTATATGTTCCAATTTTTAATAAAGTATATATATCTCCCTTTATATGTTTTTTATGCCGATCACAGGGCTTGACAACAATTTTTTTTATTTCATTCGTATGAAGTTGGAAAAAAAAGAAAATATTTCTGTTTAGAAGCTTAAGCTTTTTTTTTATTTTTTGTTTTTAGATATTTTTAGTTTTATGGGGATAACATAACAAATATTTTGGTCAGGGTATCAAGAAATTCTTACTGCATATTCACTGTACACATTTAACGTAATTTCATGTGTTCTTTTTTTATTTTATATTAATTGATTGATTGAAAATGTGTATTTTATGTCCTAGAATCAATTCAGAAACATTGTTTCGCTTCATATTGTACAAAAACTGAATTATTTTAAATTTTAAATATTTGTCTATTAGTATAATGCATTTTTAAAGCGTGCCGCGTGCAGCGCCGCTCTGGTGAGGAAATCTCGCACATACAAACTATAATCACTAAGGAACCGCCATTTTTTTTTAGTCGGATAGGGCTGTCCCTGGGTATCGAAAATGACACACAGCGTAGTTTACCTTAGCGGTTAATTTTTGTTAAGATTTCTTTCAACCGTAATGTCCTAGAAAGACACAACAAAGTGGTTCTAAGAAAATTCCAGAATTTGTTGCTATTCAATTTTTAAAGGAGAGCCTTGAAAGAAGAGTGAGGCCCGAAAGTTTTTACACACTTACAGTTGATTAAGGAGGCACATGCGCAACTTTTAAGTCATGTGAGTGTTTGTGATAATATACATAAATAGACTGAAATAAAATACATGAGTATTATCTAAAAATTCTTTAGTTTAATGAGATTCAAATAAGTGCAAAATTTTACAAATCAATTGCAAAATGATTGAAGAATTTACAAAATAAAATTGAAAAATTCAGTCCTACCAACCCAGAAAAGTTAAAAAAATATTGTTTTAAAACACTCCTATTAATACCATTTGATACTCAAGTTGCTGCAGTGATTTAGGTAGTGCTTCTTAATGACAAATAGTTTTTCTTTTCGTTCGAAAACATAATATTATGAGTTATTTTGTCAATCGTAAAATTCCAAAGAAACGTGGCAACGTTGCGGAATATGTAAAGCATCTTGACTTTCGTAGTAGTCAGCTGTAGTATTTGAAACGCGTGAAACATGGCATCTGAAAGGTTTCGTGAAAAAGGCCGGTTCACGACAAAACGAAAGCTCGAGTTTAAAATGAGTTTGAATGTGAAGACTTTGAAAAACTACAAGGTCGCCGAATAGTTGAGCTGTATATGCTGGCAAAAGATATGTGGTGTGCATCATGTGAACTGCCTGTCATTTAAAGAAAATGCCACTTTATTCCAAAATTGTATTTACATAATTTTTATAAGTATTGGTTTTGTTATTACAAATTAAAAATTTAACAAAAACTCGTCCCTTACTCCAAAGTTATATTTACGGCAGTTTTATAAGTATTGGTCTTGTAATAAATCTTACATAAAAAATTTAAGTATTCTTTTTGTTATAAATTTCAAATAAAAAAAATCGCACTTTATTCCAAATTTATATTTACGAAATTTCTATAACTATTTTTTTTGTTATAAACTTCAAATAAAAAATGTGATTATTGTTTTAGTTATAAATTTAAAATTCAATATGAAAAAAATCGCACTTTATTTCAAACTTATATTCACGGAATTTCTATAAGTATTGTTTTTGTTATAAGTTTCAAATTAGAAATTTCAAAATATTCCAATTTCATTTCAAAATTATATTTACAGAATTTTTATAAGTATTGATTTTGTTATAAATTTAAAATTTAAATGTTTTTTAAATCTCACTTCATGCCAAAATTATATTTACAGAATTTTTATAAAGTATTGTTTTTGTCATAAATTTCTAAATATTCCGACTTCATTCCGAATTCATATCCACAGGCTTTTTATACGTATTGGTTTTTTCACAAATTTCAAATAAAAAATATAAGTATTGTTTTTGTTATAAATTTCAAATTCAAAATTTGAAAAAATCCTACCTCATTCCAAATTTATATTAACAGTTCTATAAATATTGCTTTCGAAATAAATTTGGAATTCAACAATATTCCGCATTTATATTTACAGGCTTTTATAAGTATTGTTTTTTTATTTATTTTAAATTCAAAGTTTAAAAAAAAATCGAATTTATTTGGAATTTTTTATACGTACTAATATATATTTTTTTTAATTCAGAATTTATATACCCATATAGACACTTTTATGTATTATGTATTTATATCATTATTTTAAAATTAAAAAAGGTTGCGAAAGTTTATTTATTATGATTTGTTTTCTGTGAGTTGTAATTCCTATAATTAAAATTTGAATTCCTTCCCGCCAATTTAATTGGCAGCCCTGTTTGAACTTCGAAGCGTCTGCTATATGGTCTGCTAAAAAGCAACCGCAAGCTACAGCGTTGCCACGTTCCATTAATTTTTTTGTTGACAGATTATTTAATCAACTTCAAAATTATTTTATAAATATTAAACAGTGGTAAGATCCCAGTTTTTTATTTTTGCTTCAAGTAAGAAGATCGATTCTTCAATTTGATCACTTTTGTGATTGAATATCTTGGATTTTCGAACAGAAATCTCCTATTTATATGATTCTGTTAGGGTAGGTGCATAACGCACAATGTTTATTTAAAAGCTTATATTTCCTACAAAACGTGGTGAAAAATGCTTATATTTTGCCAAATGACGCGGAGTCAATATAAGTTTAACATACTAAAAGGGCATTAAGGAATCTTGGATCTTACGCATCGCATGTTCCACCTTAATGTGAGGTTGAAGCATCTTGAATTATCTTGTATGTATTATTCGTATAGATAGCTTATGAAGTAATATCAAGGAGTGGAATCGCCCTAAACCGAATATGCTAGCTAAGGAAGCACGGTTTCGCTCACATGTGCATTCCTGTTATCGTGCCATGTGTTATCCGCGCTTCAAGAAGGCCCCAATCCATTTTGTTATATTTTGAAGCAGAAAAGGTTGGCCGTCCCACTCCCCACTTACAGAGAGACGACTGTAACAATCACTGTTTTATTTGTCACATTACCATTCTATGTTTAAGAACTTTAATTTGCTTAACTTTTTAAATCATTGAAAATTCCTCTAGATTTTGATATAAATTATCTAGAGGAAATGAAAATCCGTGAGAAATGAATCTTATACTATCTACTTATTTATTACCTAAGCGATTCGAAAGATGTACTGATCGCCATGTAAAAAATAAATAATATAAATCGAGAAAATAATTTTTACCGAGTAAAAAATGTATATGCTTATTAATAGATGACTACACATAAGAATACGAATAGCAGAAAACAAAGATAGACTGTGTACGTATAAACGCATTGTTTGTGATGCCCAGTATTTTCAGTTTTACTCCTTACCATTCCTTTAAGAGATAGATCTTCATATGTCTTCACTGTTTACCATGATAATATTAACACAGAATTAGCTTAAAACGCAGAAAACATTGACAACTACATCAAAAGTCGTGAATGTGGCTGTAACTTTCGGCTACAAATTATCTTTGGGTTTACGTGTATTCCAAACGTTGATTTTAATTTCATTTTTCTTTATTCTCGTCTCAAGTTAGAAATATGCATTCATTAATTTCTTCATGTTATAGGTGTTCCGACCATGTTTAATAATTAAATTCTCGTTCTTAAAGTTATCGATTTTACTGGCCTAGAAGTAATACCCAGTATAACTAAACATTTTTGTAAAAAAGATCCTCTTTTATCTCGGACGGGAAACAAACCCAGGTCTTTCGACGGCCGTTCGAGTGTTCTTATGCTTAAGCTGCAGAGGAGTCGAGAATCTCTTTTCACAACGTTCTACTATGTAATTCAATCGAATTTTTATTTTCTTGTAAGACTTTATCTACTTCATTTTCATATACTTTTTGATATAACAGTTTTTTCGAAGAATTATTTTTAAATTGTCGAATTCAAAGTTATCGGTTTTACTAGCCTCGAATTATTGCCTGATATTAATAACGTTATTTGTGAAGAAAGATTCTTCTTTAGCCTTATTTATGTTATATTCAGTGATTCTGAAATCAAATAATTTATTCAGCTTACTCTTGACCCTGATTTTGCCTGATATTTTAAACGTACAATATTTCAGTTGCTGTTTACCGCACTCAAGATTCGGAATGTCAGTCTATAGTTAAAGATTCAGCAGATACATGTGATCTAGTCACCCCTGCTGCATGGTACAGTTATGAACACCAGTCCATATATTATATGCTGCTGATGTTTACCGTTCCTGAAACAGATAGTTGCACGTAAGTAACGATTTTATTAAATATAAATAATTTAGCCTCAATATATACGTTGGGAGATATGTTATTCATAAATGACAATGAATTATTGACTGCAAGTCTCTGTTGTGTTGCGCAGTACCATCGGCAGCTAGTTTTCTTTCAATTTAATTTAATTGAATTGTAAAATTTAAAATGTTTGGATGCTAGAACTTATTAGGGATCAACAATCATAATAACTATATTAAAAATTGGCAGCCGGAAATTATCCAGCTCAGTGCATGAAATTCGTTAGCGGTGCTCGTAATTTCAAACATTTTTTTTCTAATAAAAGAAAGTAGGCTTTATTAATAACAATAAAATTTATATTGATATTAAATTATAAGAGAAAGAATGTCAAATTTGTAATAATACTTAGATACATGTCCATAACATTGTTGTTGCAGAAATAAATAGTTTAAAAAACCTAAAAATAGGTTGGGCCAAAAAAATAATAATGAGGAAAACTTATAATTATGAACAACTTAAATATAATGAAATATTTTTGTTAATCCAGGGAGAGTTACAATGATAATTTAGAATTAGGTAATTCATTATGTTACAGTTGGTGTAAATAAAAAGAATGTAAGAATCACGAAAATAGCGTAGTCGCTGTTAACGGCCACGACCTAGCTTCACACGAACTGTATGTACTTTCGGGAGCGAGAGAGAGGGAAGGAGTAGTCTAATGCGTAGTCGGTGTTATGCAGCAGAGAGAGAGAGAGTGAGAGAGTGTGCGAGGTCTTTTAGTGAACTATAGCGAGGAAGTGCGTATGGAAGTAAGATGGTGGATAGATAGAGGAAAGTAAGATGGCGGATAAGTGCAGGGAAGGAAGATGGTGGATAAGTATAGGGAAAAAAGATGGCGGGGAAGTGGAGGAAAGGGAGATAGAGAATAGATGAAGGGAAAAAAGCTCTAACGTCTGCTGAGTTCAACGACTCCAGTTGACGTCGCTGTTGCTTCGGAGTTGGCATCAGGTTTCTCTCTGACTCAAGTTCAAGGCCGTTCAACCCGTATTCAAAAGGATGGCTTGATAAATCACCTTTAACAATACTTTTTGAGTCGTTGAACTCAAAGCTCGCGGAGTTCCGTCAGTTCTTCAAAAGGACGCCTGTAGGGCCTGGAGAAAGAGCCAATTTGGCTCCGTTGAGAGAAGTCTGTCTCTCTTTTCTCTCGTACAGGGTACCGGCAGGTGCTGTTCAGACGGCAAAAGGAACTGGATGTCGGTAGGTTAGGTCACCTCCTGGTCGTGGTTCTTGGTGATAGTCGTCACCTCGTGGTCGTCATCTCCTGCTGACGTCGGTAGTCGTCGCTTCTAAGGATATTGTTGTCATCCCAAGATTTGACGTCAGCCTTTCTTCTATGTAGAGTTCAAACTTACTCAACCAATATTCAAAAGGACTGCCTGATGGTGCGTTTGGTCTAATATTGGCTGGATTCGTTAGAATCGCAGCTCGTGGTTCGGGTTGCTCCCCAAAAGGAAACCCGATGGTTCTGGGGGAGCTATTGCGTTCCTTAGAGAGAGAACGCCGAGACAGAATTCTTTCTACGTTTGCAATTAACATGCCTAAAAAGGGCTGAGGAATTTATCGATAATGTTCTTAAAATAATAGATTGTCAGTGGTGATTGATCGAGGAAAACTGTCCAAAATCCTATTTCCTTTTTTTATGCCTCAACGTACGTTTAAACTTTAAAGCCTCGCTCGGTGTAGCTGGAGGCCGACTGCCTCTGGGATCGCTTCTCAAGGTTTCTTCCACCCCGTGGAAGTGTTGGGCGCGCGATCTAATCATATCATTTCTCGTTATCGCGTCGTGGCTGATGTGTGCTTTGCTTCATCTCTCTATCTCCCAGCGTTACATTGGTTCTAATTAACTTTAAATACGTTAATTTCTCAATCAAAAATAATTAATATTAATAATTATATTATAATTAAATAAGCGAGACAGCATTATAATATAACATAGTTATATAAATATATACATAGTATAATGATATTAGGAAATAATGAGAATAATAACGTAATTTTTATAAACAGCTAACGAATATAATATAACAAAATCTTAATCATGACAGTTCTAATTTATATTAATAATCAAGTTGAAACCTCTGACTTAAGATATAATTAAATTGTTGAAACAAATTTGCCTGACTAAAAATACTAATTACATTGAATTAAACTAGGGAGGGAAACTTCTCGAAGATATTAATAATTGATCAAGTTATAGGGAATAGTTGGAAACTCGGATTTATAAAACCGATGCTTGCAAGAGATTACAAGCAGGAGTTCTTAAGAATTCAGGGTTTCTTAACTCTCCCTTCTTTTACATTCAGGATGTATATCACTGAGTAAAAGATGACAGTAGCTAACAAAATGCCATTTATGCACTTGTGGAATAAAACACATAGTTTCAGAAGTACATTTTTGCGCTGAATTTTAATATAGACTTCATTCTTTAACATCAGATCTATTTTAATAGTTATTTTCAACTTACTTTTTTATGATTTTTTTACTGTAGTGCAAAATGATGCGTATTATTTTCTTTCAACATAATATGCATGATTTTGATGCGCCTTTTAACGCTGAATCCAAAGACCACCTCAAATTCTCTATTAATTCTAACGGTTCTTGAGATAACCTCAAAACACGAAGAAAACCACGAAAAATAAGGGATGTACGTTAACCAAGATATTGAGAAGAAAAATCAACATTCTGACATAAACGATAGGCGAATTCATTCTTTTTTAAATGCTCAAGAAAACACTAGAAGTAGAAATTAATTTTGGCGTCTACTGTTCTTGAGATATAGCGAAGACAAACACGGGGCAAAATATTTCTTTGAAAAAAATTCTTTCGAGTCTTTTTGAGAATTCATAATCACTAAGCAGAAGACGCAAAAATTTTTGATATTTTTTCAAGTGGAGAGCCCGCACTTTAAACTTCGAGCGGGCAAAGATAAAGAATAAAAAAGGCAGAGCAATGGAAGGAATGCTAATGGGACTAAGGAACGAATGTATCAGAGAGAAGGATAAAAAAGGGATCAAAGAACAAAAGGAGGTATTATTAGTGGAAGAGATAAATCTGGGAGGAGAGAGGTGGAAGAATGTGGGCGTTTATGTGAACGTTCATATGCAGGAGAAATCAGAGGAGATAAGAAAACTGATGGCAGAAAATAAAAAAGAGATCAGGCAAAGACAAGATACTGAATGGGGAGGGAAAGAAATGGTTAAAGAGCCTAGAGAAGATGGGATGGTTTATTCTAAACGGAAGAGTAGAGGAGGATGAGGAAGAAGAATATACACGTTCATGAGGAAAAAGTCGAACGGTAATTGACTATATGGTAGTGGATGGCGAGGTAAGAGAGAAGGTGAAGAAACTAGAGGTAGGGAATCATATAGATTCATATCACTTTCCCATAATAGTTACAGTATAGGGAAAAAAAGTAATTAGAATAAGGCTAAAAAGGTAGCAAAAGTAAAAAGAGCAGAAAGAGGTGATTGGTCAATGGAAGGTAAATAACAGTTAACCCTGTCAGGGGCACATTTTTCTGTTAAACTAATTCTTGCTATTAATGGTAACTTAGGGGTTTTCGGGGTCGCTGATCACGATTCTGGCATCAAAATTGCAAAATTCAAAATGGCGGATCCAATATGGCGACTATGTGACTCTAATGTTGAATTTTTCGAACAATTTGCACAAAACACGTCGTACGGGGGTTTTTGGAGTCGTAGATTGCAAATTTGATGTCAGAATTGCAAATTTCGAAATGGCGGATACAAGATGGCGACTATTTTACTATAATTTTGAAGATTTCGAACAATTGGCACAAAACTTGCTGTATGGCTATTTTTTGGACGGTCCCCACTCCAATGCCGAGCAGGCTGTATTGAATCCGCCTTCTTGAATTTTGCAATTCTGACATCAGATTTGTAATCAGCGAGCTCAAAAACGCCCATACACTAGCTTTCCTAGCAATTGCAAAAAATTGCGAATTTGCACAAATACAACCGTAATTTTGTATCCGCCATTTTGAATCCGCTATTTTGAATCCGCTATTTTGAATTTTGCAATTTTTACATTATATTCTCAATCAGTGGCCCAAAAAACATTTTTTTTACGATTAATTAATAATCGATCACAAATACGGTGCATTGCATGCACTTATGCCGAAAATTCGTCAAAAATCGTCATTTTTTATGAATTCAAAAAATGAACCAAAAAAAACTGGCCTGCCGAAAATTCTGCAAAAAAATATATGTTACAATTTTACGTGTTATCTAACTGGAAAAAATTTGTCACATCTATAGGACTAGTACTTTATAAACAGCCGATTTTATTCGACAAAAAGTGCTTTTTTCGATCTCAATGATTTCTAACAAATTATTAATTAACAATTTTACACAGTTTCACATGATAATTACTTGACATGAACCCTTAAGAGTCTAAAATCAAATACTTTGGACTAAACAAGGTGAAATGTATCATAAATGCTTAAAAAACTGCGAAAAAACAAGTGGGACGTATACGTCCCACTGCCCCTGAAAGGGTTAAAGGAAAACGTCAGGAATATCAAAATGGTGGAAGGAAATGTAAATGAGGAGATGGAAATAATGACAGGAGAAATAAGGAGAGTATCAGGGTGCACAAGAAAAACGGAAGTTAGTGAAGGAGGGGATATAAGTAGATGGGATGAGGAATGTAAACAGAAGGAGAAAGAAGTGCGAAGGGAATTAAGAAAATGGAGAAAAGGGACAAGTATTGGAGAAAATTTGTTGCCTGCAAGCGTGCGGCAATTTGGAAAAAATTAATAATAGGAACACAGATATTCTTCCTGTGCCCTCGTCGATCCACACAGAACGCGTATCAAGTCATGTATTAGCAGTAAGTCTACAGTCTCTACAGTCTCTACAGTCTCAATCTCGTTCGAGACACTAACTTGGCCGATCACAAGCTGCCCCGTTACCAGGCCCGGGTTGGCACGTCCACACTCGGCTGGTAGCCAATCGGCAGTAACCCCCTCTACTACAACTTCCGCTACCGCGGTACCCGAGCCGCCAGGCTCGTTCGCATCAACTCAGCGGCCAATCGCCGGCTGCCCTACCATGTCCTATCTGACTGGTGCGCGTTGCCCGTCGGGCAGAGGCATAAATATGAGTGGCCTCGCGCCACTAACCCATTAGTGTATCCACGGGCACACGACGCGCAAGGTCGATAACCCGATTCTGCAAAAGGCACACGACGTGCAAAGTCGGCATCGCCTCTCTCGGCGCTGCTACTACTCTACGAAGCACCAGAACGCTCTTGTGTCTGTTCCTGCACTCTAGCACTACAGCAAGGCGCAACGAAGCAAAATACCAGCACCGCGTTCCTTGCCAACACACGGTACGCATCAACGAGCAGACTTGCCTTCGTCGCCTCAAGCCTCCAAACTTGATCTGCCGCAATCATAGTAAGAAAATAAATAAAGTTCTTTTATTTCTCGCCATACAGTCTACTCCTCCCTCATTCTACTTCACCTTTAGTTTTTAAGCAATTGAACACATAGTACATAGAAATAATTAATAAATTATACCTTTTCTACAGTACGAAGGAATAATTCTTAATTGATACCTTTATTTTCAGCATAAACGCACATACACAACTCTACACAATTTACATCACACTTCATCAGGGACCTACAGGTTGCTTTCGAGGGGACCTTTAGGGTGCCGATTGAGGGTGCATGTGTCATAACCCACACACCTAGACCATACACATCGGACTTCGTCGGGGAACTACAGGTTGCCTTCGAGGGGACCACTAGGGTGCCAATTGATGATGCATGTGTCATCCGCAAAGAGGTGGTCCCAGCACAGAACACAACCCAGGATCCTTCGTCCGACTCTTAGCAAGGAAGAGGGTTCCACGCATAATTTAAAACATTTATCACAGCCTCTGGGTGAATACGCAGCCAAGAACGGTCCTTTTTTAGGCGTCCGACGTGGGGGAACCTATCTTTATAGGTGTCGCTGGATGGTGGCACTTGTCCATCTACGCCCACGGCCGGAACATTCTTTCTCCTCTTTAAGATGACAGCCCGGACTCCAGATCCCCGAGTGTTGAAAAGTGCCATCTGGGGGCCCTCACCGCCGAATATCTCTTCCCCTCGGCGGAGGTCTACTTCCCATTTTTAATCGGAATAACTCTACCCGGTTGCAAATCAGTAAACCGTGTTATCGAACGAGAACCTGCACCAGATCCGTCGGAGTTCCCAGGCAATCCAGGGACGCATTGCCAGTTGTCGCACAACCTCTCCAATCTAGGGTTAGGATGTAGTTCCACGTGCCTGGTCCTAAACAGGACAGAAGTCGCGCTACACAGCATGGAACCGCCCTCAAACGATTCAGATTCAACAATGCTTCCAGGGTATAATCAGACTCAGGATCCAGTCTCTGATAACACCCGGGTTCCCATCGCAATTATTCCACCCAAGTAAAATCAGTAGTCATCCCAGGGAAACTACCCGGATCCAATTCCGGTCAGTATGTATGCTTAAAATCCTGTTCCTAGATGTAGATGGGGCACGCGCAAACCCAGCCATACCAGTGAAGTTGAAACTCCACATAACCGCGGTGCCCAAGCACCAACCTTCCATGGCGCTGAGGAATCGACCTCTCATGGTTCTCAGGCACCCACCTCTCAAGGTGCCCAAACACCCATCGTAAACGGTATCCTGAAACCCGCCTTCCAAAGTGCTCAGGCATCCAACGCTCACGGTGCTCAAGCACCCACCTCTAAAGGCGTCCAAACACCCATCGTAAACAGTGTCTTGCCAACCGCCTTCCAAGGTGCTTAGGCATCCACCTCTCATAGTGCCCAAGCAACCACCGTAAGCGGAGTCCTGGCACCCGCCTTTCAAGTTGTTCAGACATCCACCAATCACGGTGCCCAAGCACCCATCGTAAACGGTATCCTCGGCCCCGCCTTCCAAGGTGCTCAGGCATCCACGTCTCATGGTGCACTAGCACCCAACTCCAATGGCGCACAAGCACCTATCTTCAATGGAACCCACGCACCTAGTTTCAACGGTGCACCAGTACACGATGGTGTCCAAGCACCCGCCTTCTACGGGGTCCAAGCACACGCCAACAACGTTGTCCAGGCACCCACCAACCATGATGTCTAGGCACACACCTTCCACGTGTCCAGGCGCCCGCCTTCAACGGTGGACAAACGCCCAAACCCCCCAAACCAAAATTCAGTGGGGGAGAATACAAAGATTTGCTTGTGTTCGTGAATGAGGTGGAGACATACTTAAGTGCTACCAACATCCCGGAACATTTAAAAACACGATTCGCGGCGGCCTCTTTGCAAGGAGACGCGGCCCAGTGGTGGGAAACCTATAAATGTCTGGCCTTTGAGTGGGATCGTTTTCGGGAATTGCTGATCCAGCATTTTGACAGACCAGCCACGCACGGCCGTCTAATGTCTACCCTTTACTTAGAGAAAGAAGGTAAAAGAGAACCGGTAAGCGTCGCTCCACAAAAGAAAATGTCACTGAACCATCACTTGAAGAGAAACGAACCCGAGGAGGCTCTGGTGGCATCCTTCCTACAGCTGCTTCGGCCAGTCACTTGGGAAGGAATACGAGCAGGCAACATCCCAATTTACCACGACTTAGTCACGTTCGTGAATAATGCCGAAGCAAGTGAGCTCGAATTCCAAAAGTACGTGGGGCGCAAAACAGAAAACAGGACCGAACCACGTCCGACAGCCAAACGGGTCGACACCAAGGATGCATATATGCCGGGAAAAGTAAACGCATCCTGATTTATCTAATCGACCAAACGCCGATAAGTATAACCACGGAATTCCACACCGAATCAATCAAGACGCACCTACCGACAGAGTTTCGTCAGGAGTTCGACTGGTCACAACCAATCCAGTAAAGAAAATACCCTATGCGTACTCACATGAAAAGCAGAAAATAATCCAAGAACAAATCAAAGAAATGCTACAACAACAGGTCATAGAGCCTTGGATGTCCCCCTGCTGTTCTCCCATAGTCTTAACTAAGAAAAATAATGGAGATACTAGCTTCTGCATCGACTTTAGAGGCATATACGTAATAAGTAGGGATGTGTCCCAGGCCTTGCCTTTCATACCAGACGTGATCAGGGTGTTCGGAGATACCATAGCTTTAAGCACTTTAGATTTAAAAAATGGCTATTGGCAGATTCCTCTGGATCCCGATTCCAGGAACTATACGTCCTTCGCAGCCCCGGATGTTGGAACTTACCGACTGAAGGTCAATTTCTTCAGCCTGGAACCCGCCACCAAAACGTTCCAGAGACTCATGGCACAATCATCCTACAGGGATTCCTGTATCACTTCTGCATAGTTTATCTGGACGACATAATGATTTACTCAACAACCTGGGAAGGACACATCGTACACATCAACTTAGTCTTGGAAAGATTTGCCAATCACGGCCTCACTTGCGCTCTTGTTAAGTGCTCGTTCTTTCGAAAGGATGTACAATACATAGGACATCTGGTTAGTGGGAACAGTAACCGAACCCAAGAAACGCGCATTCGAGTCATCCTGAAGGCCAGGACCCCCAGAAGCAAGAAAGGGCTACATATATTCCTAGGGATATGTGGGTGGGTACGCAAGTACATTCCACGATATTCGAAAGTCACCGCACCACTAACCAACCTTCTCCGAAAAGAGGTCGGCCGGTGGAAATGGACGACAAAAGCAGGTGAGGCTTTCTCCTATCTGAGGGATGTTTTAAAGGATCCCCTGAAACTCGAAAGACCTGATCCCAATCGTCCCTATACGCTACAAACTCAAACAAGTCCGGTGGAAATAAGGGCCGTGTTGTTTCAAGTCAACAAAGACTGGACTAAATCCATCATAAGCTGTGCTTATGATGGCCGAAAGAAAGAGACTGCCTGGCAGTCATCTGGGGGATCAAAAAGTTGAAAAACTATCTATCCGCACGGAAGGTCACCCTACCCATAGATTAGAAATCCCTGAATTGGCTGAACCAGTTTAAGGTCACCAACACCAAACTCGGAAGACGGGCCTGTCTGTTAGGTGAATTTAGTTACACACTCTCCTGTGGTGACCCTCGATGACGGGGATCATCGTCCCCCTCGAGAAAGCAATCCAGGCCCCAGTAGTGAGGGCTCGTACCTCGCCACCATCACCACCGCTAATTTCTATTTCGAAATTTAGTAACATCAGCAGGAGGAAGAAAATGTACTAAAAATCACTCAACGATGGCAAACCATTTCCGTGAAAGAAACCCGCACATCCCTGGAAGAAAATTTCCTTCAAAAATACACGTTCGACCATTCCAGACTTTGGATTCGGCATGGGACCCGGTGGGTGATGCTTATACCGTCAAGCTCTCGCGAAAGAATCCTGAACGAATTCCACGACACCGGCGTTTCAGGCCACCCAGGTGGAGACGGAACCATACGCGCCATCCAGGAACGCTTTACCTGGGAGGGGATTCAAAAAGACACACGGGAATACGTCCATTCTTGTATCCTCTACGCATCATGTAAATCCTTTCGCTCCTCTGGCACGGAGCAACAGAGGCCTCGTCAGCCCCAGAATCCATGGGAAACCGTGGCACTGGATGTCATGGGACCCTATCCTAGGTCACCACGAGGAAAGAGTTTTTTGCTCGTTGCGGAAGACCTCTATTCGCGATGGGTAAAAGCGATTCCCATCAGCGATGCCAAAGCCAAAAAGATAATTGATCTTATGGAATCCGAAGTAGTTGATCGGTTCGATCATCCCCGAGCGATCCTTACCGGCAATAGAACCCAGTTTACAGGAAACCAATGGGAAGGCGCTTGCGTCCGCTAGTGTTCCGAGCCTTGGTCCACACCAATCAGCCTTCACAACACACGTTAAGGTCCACCACAGTTGAAACTAAGACATCCCCGAAATCAGGTTTAACATACGGAACCGAAAGAATGCCGCCACAGGCAAAACCCCTAGCCAAGTACTATTTGGCTCATCGCTAAGAAAGTACGGTGAATGGACGCTCCACGCCCGTGAAGCCGTGAGTTCTCAGCCCCGACCTAATGACCGCCAGCAGGAGGTAGGGGACCATCAAGCTAACTATATTCAAGAGAAAATCCACCCGCAAACCAGGGAACCATCACTTTACAAGGTGATCCCGGTGATTAAGAAAATTGGAAGCGAAGTTTGCATCGTTTAACTGGAATACAGAACTGCCTATTCGCCTGCACACGGCGTCCTCAGAGGCAGGAGCCGCACGCCCCACGTGCATCGTGGGGCGTGCACGGCGATCACGTCAACTTTCAATCTAGACAGGAGTTATCTACTTCTTCTCTTTCACCCTCCCAATCGAGCGAACGCCTTCCGCTCAAGACGGTGAAAGACCAGCTGCCAGTACGAGCCCACTCTCGTTGCTGGATATTCGACATGTTCCCGGAAACCATCACTTCCCTGTAGAAGAGACCTGTGACTCAAGGATGCTTCAGAGATCAGCGGAATCCCCGCACAGGAAATGACAATCGCTCATTACGAGAAAGAGTGACAGCATGGTCAGAAAGCCTGAAGAACCCAGTGGCCGGGTAAAGAAGCCTCTTCAGCAGAGCGGACCTCACATCGTTACAATCTTCGCCCCAGGAGGGGTAGAGCTGCGTGACTCTTCCATCAAAGACTTCCAAAAATTGTATTTTTAGTACCTTTTTTTAATTACTTTATGTTTTTTCTTTCTTTTCAGTTTTAGTGTAGGGCAGTTTGATCGTATCAGCCTCAAAGAAGCGCTCAATCCACGTAACGAGACTCAGTATAACATTAAGTCGTATTTAAAATCTCGCTTGAGACACGAACTCAGCCAATCAGGAGCTGGCCCCGTTACCAGGCCCGAGGTGGTGAGCTCACACTCGAATAGTACCCTAGTTACCCCCTCTACTGCAACTCCCGCTTGTGCGGTACCCGAGCCAAAAGACTCACTCGCGCCAACGCAGCAGTCAATCGGCGGCCGCCTCCCACCACGTCCTACCCGACTGGCGCGCGCTGCCCGTCGGATAGAGGCATAAATATAAGTGGCCCTGCGCCACAGACCCACCAGTCGCTTCACGGGCACACGACGCGTAGGGTCGATAACCCGCTTCTGCGACGGGCATGCGGCAATCTAGGTCGACATCGCCTCAACATGAATCCAGTATCCGACGAGCAAGGTTGAGATAGCTACTCTCAATGGCCTAGAACGGCACGGCTTCACACGAACCATTGTCTTCGTCGCTCTACATGTATATCCTGAATTTGCCACAGACTTATGAAATCAAAGAAGAAGAATAACGTTTTTTGTGTATTTATTCGCAAAACCCTCCACCCTTCTCCACATCCAATATATATTATCACATTATTAGTTGTAAGACATCAAACATGACACAAACGTAGCAAAAATTAATAATCTAGTCCCTACTTTTTAGCAAATACTCACCATCTACCCCACCCTCTTCATCGATGACCCAATGGTTGCCTTCGAGGAGACCTTGGTGCATCGATGTAGAGGGCTCATATCTTGCTCCATCGGAAAGCTATATAGGTTGCCTACGAGATTTCCATAGAGTTCCGATTAAGCGTGCATATTTCTACCCACACACTCACTCCACGCCACCCTCTTCATCGAGGACCCACTGCTTGCCTTCGAGAGACACTTGGGCCAACGGTGTGGGGGGCACACATCTCGCTTCATCGGAAACCTGAAGGTTGCCCCTGAGGTGCCCGTAGGGAGCCGACTAAGCGTGCACATAGCACCACGCTCGCTCATATCGCGCCACCCTCCTACAGGTTGCCTCCACGGTGTCCGTAGGGTGGCGATGCGCACACCCCTCGTATTTTTTTTTTCTAAACTGGCCCTTGAAGCATTCCCTCACTAATGCCAATATTGCATGAAGTATATCTAACTGTTTTATCGGTGAGCTTAAAGAAAGAAGTTGAGGGGAAAAAGATAGAGCTACCGAATCAGACAGGGTTTTTAAAAGGGATGGGGTTGATGGACAATATATATGTTCTGAACTATATTGTAAATAAGAGGATTAAAAAGGAGAAAGGGGAAATGAAAGCAATGTTTGAGGACTTGAAGGCGGAGTTTGTCTCATTACACCGAGGCGAGATAGAAAAAGTTATGGTGAAAAAGGATCGGAGAAATACTTCGATTGGAAAAAGTTGGATTTAAATGTAAAAAGACAAAGATAATGAGATTTAAAAAAGGAGGCTGAAGAAAGAAAGAATGTGCTGGGAGATGAAAGGGAATGAAGTTAGAAGAAGTAAAAGAGTTTCAATATCTGGGATATAGCGTGCAAACAAATGAAGATCATAGAGCTCATATGAGAGCATGGATAAAAAAAGCAGCAGGGGTGATGAAACAGATATGGGGTATATGAAAATGAAGGTTAAGAAATTGAAGGAGAATGTGAGGGAGGACGATAGAATTAGCTGGGTGGAAAGAAGAAAAAAGTTAGTTCTTTAATGCTAGAGATATACATGAGAGACTGGAGTAAAATATAAAGAATTAGAAAAAATGGAGAGGGAAAGACAATTAATAGAAAGATGGAGGATGATTGAGAAATCAAAATATAATAAATTGGATAACATGATAAAAAAGGGAGGAGTGCCAAAGTATTTCCAAAAGGGATCGGGAGAGAGAAGATGGGCACGAAAGAGAACAGAAAGTGCAGAATCTGTGAATGGGAAGAGGAAACATGGAAGCATGTCTGCGAATGATATAATAGAGGAGTGGAAGATAAAGGAAGCTGGCAAGAGAATGTGGTAAAGATTCTAGGGGAGGATGGATGGGGGGAAGAGTGGATGAAGGAGTTGGAGGGGGCTAGAGGAGCGAATGAGAAAGAATAAAAGAATACATGTGAAAAATGGCAAAAAGGAGGTACTATAGACGCACTCTCTCTCTCTCTCTCTCTCTCTCTCTCTCTCTCTCTCTCTCAGTTACATCCACGCTTTCGATCGCTCGGACACTCGTGCGCTAACACGTCTTAAAGTGCGCTATCGTAAAAAATAAAAATGCGGATCCAGATATAAGATTTTCTGTAAATAGTTGTAAATAATTGTAAATAGTAAGGATAAGATTTTATAAAATATGTACGCGGAAGTATTGTAAAACATGGAAGTTATGTAGACCCTTAGGGCACATATTATGAATAAAGAAGTATTTATAAAAGTAATAATTAGTCTTATAATTATAAATTTTATAACAATTTTATAGAAGCATTTATATAGTAATATTTATAAAACCATTTATGAAAGCATCCATAAAAAGCCAGGTTAGATTTTCCGGATGCAATATTGCTAATATTGCATATATGTTACGATTCGCCTAAAGCATATATCATTCTAAACTAATAAATTAAATATGTAAAAAAAATTTACTCCTCGAGTCTCAGCAACGTTGAAATTGGAGCACTTCGCAAAAGAATCACTCATCATAAGAGTAATTACTCTTGGAATATTATCCGAATTGGCTTCAACGTATCCAGGCCACTTGTTTAGTTTAAAAACTCCACATTTCCGATTGTTATTTTGTCACTTTTTAATAAATTATTACAAATTATTAAATAAACAAAATTAGGTTTTAATTTGACATTTAAATTCTTTGGGAGTCAAAGTTTATGAAATACCTAATTATGAGGCAAACAAAATTTTTGTGGATGACCCTCTTGCCGACATTCATAATTAAGAACCCTGGGCCTCAAAGTTTTATTCAACAAGTGATTGAATACTGACTTTAAACAAATAATGCAACTAAAAATGAATGAAAGGAATATGCGGCAGTCCGATTTAGACTTCAATAGAGGCAAAAGATTTATTTTTTCTTTCTGTTTCAGAGAAATTATCACCCAAATGAACTGTTATCAAAGCGCAGTGAAACACTGCTCAGATTCATTTAGAGAAGCGATTCAAGTTTTATCAAGTCCACCAGAGTCCACCGTATGTTCTTCACTGATAGAAAAACAAGACATCCTTACCGAAAAGACCCTGCGTATAGTGTTAGAAAGTTCTGATTTCGAAGAATATTAAAAAGTGTTTAATATTAATGTTTACTGTATAATAATCTATTCCCTCAGCAAGTGAAGTATAGAATACGTAATTTTGAATTTCGAGAAGCTTTAGATAGTTTTTTTAAAAGTTTTTTGGAGCTTAAAAATCATATATCAGTTTATGTAATTTAATAAAGAATTTAAAATTATTACATTGCAAACTTTTTTTTACACTATTATTAATTTTAAGTCACAAAATTTCCATAGAATTTATTTTTCTATTGATAATACTAATTCTCCAAAAAGTTCATGACTCAAACAAAATATTTTAACGATAAGAATGGATCCTGCTTTGCCCAAAAATAATTCTGGTTCTACATTTTAGGTTGCAGAATCTCTTCGCGACGAAATATGTCGTTTTTTAGATTAAATTAGGCGACGCGTATCACACATTTTTTCTTCAAAATTCTATACTTTTGTATCTAATTCAGATTGTTTTTTCAATATTGCAAATAATAGAAAATTTGGGGCTCAACAGAAAATCTTCTGTATTTTTTTCTTTGAATTTTTAAAAATGACAAGAAGATTTTCTGAAAAGCCCATCTTTTTATTTTTTCAATATATTTTTTAAGTTTCTGCTTAACCCATTAACGACCAAGAACTACAATTTTTGAACTTATATTCAAGCCTCATTCTCATGACTGAAAAAGAGAAATTTCCAAACGAAAACCATGTTTCCTTGTAGCTTTGGGAATGCTCTTCAAGAATCCGTGGTCAGAATGGAGTTTGCTCCCATAGGAAATCCCATATGAGTTAAAAGAGTATTGTGACTCGATCCTAACTATAATCAACGGTGATCGGAATAGTTGAACTGCAAGAAAAAAATTGTCTCACCGATCTCGAATAGCTATACGCTTCGCAAAATGGCGGATCCATACCGTTCGCAAAATGGCGCATGCAATATGGCGGACATGAAATTTTGAAAACTCTACGATTTTCGCACAACCCTGTACTCGGGGGTTTTCGAGGTCGCTGATTAATAATTACAAATTGGATTTTCAGAATTTCATATAGCGGATCCAATATGGCATCAACATTTTATTATAATACTCGAATCCGTTGGACCATGATCCCAAAATGACAATATTACTGTATCATTGTATTAAATTAAATTTATCATTGGAATTTTCTGTGAAGCAAAATAAATACTTTCCATAATAATACAGACTATGACCAAAACCGTAGTCTATATTATATGAACCTGAGTGGCATTTTTAAAAATATGTGGAATATGACATGCGCAAGAATATAGCAGTTATATCTGAGAAAAGTGGCGCGGCATACGCCTCGCGATTTAAGTGATCAACTTTCATGTGGGTAGTTTTCTCGAAGACGGTTCACATAGACGAGCGGCGTTCGAGTTATATGTACATATAGCGGGGTTTGCTGGAACATGTCAGAAACAGTATACAAGAGATATTAAGGCTATGCAAGGTAACTAGAAAGAGTTTGATGTCGCCTTTTCAAATCTCCCCCATATTTCTTTTTTTCACTTAAGACAATATTTAAGGGAAAAATTATGCGCGTATTTTTGGCCGGATCCTTCATTTTAACATAATAACCAGACCCCGAAATCTTATTTGTTCAGAACGTATAGGATAAAAGTGTTCTGCGATTTGACCACGGCCACTGTGACTGGTTGTTCACAAGGCCTTAGTAAAATAAAATACGCACGTCTCTTTTATCTCACACTTCACGATCGATAATGATTTACCTCGCACTTCGCGCTCGGATATTTATTTTGCACGTATTTCGTCCTCGTGAGATTCTGCGACTTCAAGTGTAGAACCTACCTCATTTGAAATTAATTCGGTCAATAGAATATTAAGTTATCAAATAAAGTTGCACACGCAAATTCGCAGTATAAGCTATTTTTTAAAGTTAATTGTACTTTTTTTAACGTGTTTTCTTTTATTGTTATTGGTGATTCTGTAGGGATAAACTGTGTAAATTAAGTTTACAAATCAAACTCTACACATTGGTTGGGCTTGCTCGGCTACCGCTGACATTTCCGTGACTTCCAAGATGGAGCGGCCTCCCTAAACGACAGGCATCTCTTCGTCCCCGGTAGATGTTTCTTCTGAATCTCTCCCTCCTTTTCGGCACAGTAGGAGCACTATGGTACGTCCATCCCACCTAAAGGTATCCCGAATGGAGTATCCTCGCTGTTAGTTCCTCGTTCAGCTTGACGTATGCCTTCAGATACACCCTGAGTGCTTCATTCGTTATTCTGACTTTGACATCTGCAGCCAGGTTCGCTCCGAAGTGTCTCCTCACGCACGTTCCCCTTATCCCCAACAGCCTCCCTGATGGCAGAGGGCAGTTTAATCTTCCCCTCTGCATCGCTGCCCACCTCGACGAGGACATCGCCATTCTTCGTCTTCCTGACACCCTTGAGTTTGACACCATGGGTTTTCGTCTGCACCTTACCTTTGTCGTCCTTGAGTATCTCTGAGTAGCTCGATCCTTTAGTCGGTTATATGAAGATCGCTTTGGGACGAGCGCTCCTGGTGTTTTGCTGCCTCTGCTTCCCAGTATTTCTATGTACAGGCGGCACCATTCTTTCCTTACTTTTCAGAGTTGAAGTAACTTGACAATTGGTACGGGACTTCAACTTCTTTGTTTATGTTTTATTGGTGTTTCGCTCAGGAGAAATGAAGTTAGGCTCCCTCACTCTCTTCTCATATGGTTGTGTTGGAGTTTCATCGGCTTCTTCTTCTTCTTTCTGGACCCCCCTGTGTCCGGTAGAATACACAAGAAGAACGAGGCCATAAAATGCTATTGCTGCTAAGGCTACGGCTACCTGGCAGCGAAGTGCGAGGTTCCTGACCAGATTCTGCTGGAGATGCAGCACAGAGCGTCATAGGTCTGCGGAGTACGAAAGCACGCCATAGTGCTACCTCTGCGCCGCAAAGGAGAGAGAGCGTCAGCGCCAGACGAACAAGCCCAACCAAGATGTCGAAGGCCTACGAGCCCGCTGCGCGATGCCGTCGCTCTACTGGGGACGAAGCGTACATCTTCGTGTGGTGTCACTATAAGTATGGTATATTATAATACCGCTACTATGGTCAATGCGTTTGGACCGCCAACTTGAGCTCGGAGTTTTCCTGCACGAAATCGAAAAGAGCATCATGAAGACCCTTTGTCATATGACCTACATGGATTTTGAAAAATATTCGCATTTTTGGACCATTTTGAAGGCGGCCATATTGGAACTGCCATCCTGAATCTCTTATTTCTCACTTAGAAATCAAAAAGAGTATTACGAAAATTTCTTGTATACCAACCTTATTAAAAAACAAGCTACACGTTTCTGAAATATTACTGGACGATATCTATGGAGGCTTTCCGTCGTTACAGGGTAAAAATAAATGGGCTTCGCTCATTCTGTCTATGTTCCCAGTACCGCACAATGAATGAAATGTCACTGAGTTAGACACTTTTAGGTTATAACCTGGTATTTGGTGGGGAGGCTTAAGCGTGTGGGACAAGGGGGTCAAACTGAGCTCGGCCTGCACGTGTATGCATACGTATGAAAACATCCCTATAAACGGGTTCTCCTGGGTGAAATGAAAGGATTGCTAAACGGGCTCTCCTGATGTGTATGATTGTAGTATGGTAGAAGGGTGAAAGAGCCAAGCTACAACGGGCCTTCTGGATCCCTGGGTCGAGGTCCCTCCCAAACCGATATCCAGTTTTGGAATCAGGACGGGAATGAATTATGGCCTGAATAGCGACCAAGAAACGGCCCTCCGTTAGTGTGGTGGCCTACGAACGGATATTTATTGAGTGTCTCAATATGGCCACCCCCGTAAGACATGGGTGCAATGAGTCTTACCCCTGCAAGAGGGACTATGCAGAGGCGGACCTTTTATTTCCCTAGTTGCTCGTGGAATCAACATGCATTACAAAAATTACCACAAAAATTTGGAGAAAGAAGAAGAAAGAGACGTGGCGGAGGGGAGGGGAGAGAGGGTTTGGGCCAATTGGGTCTAACTTAACCGTTTCGTCCCATTCTGTCTACCTGGAAAGTCAAACTCATTCGGCGGCTGTGCCCCCAGCTCTTTAGGAAGGTAAGGGATAGAAGAGCGGATACGGGGGCTGGAACATCGGCTACTACGACGCCGAACACCTGCACTGAGACCCAGAAGGAAGCGAGGGACTCAGAGGACATTCCGACGAGGTGGGTAACCCTATGAAAAGGCACAACTCAGCCCAGCAGCCGGCGAACAGGGAGTCGTCGGGGGCTGAACTAAAAACAATGGCTAAAGCTTGGCTGGATAATACAGTGGCCGAGACAAGGCCCTGGGAAGTTGAAGACCTCAAAATAGGTGAGGTTGAATTGCTCCGAATCATAGTGAGGGCTACGGCGTGCTTCTAAGGGAAGATAGAAGACCCGTCTGTGGTCCTTCGGCCTCAGGGAGACGAAACAGGGGGGGGGGGGGTAAGCAGCTCCTTGTTGTGCAGATTCCTGAGTCCCAGATAAGGGATCTTGCGGTCCTTAACAACAGGCCCTCCGAACACATTACACAGGTCAACTTTAGGGTTGCCAACCAGGGACAGAAGAAGCCAGTCGCGGGCAGACACACAGGTGGAATGGGAAACACTAAGAGCATCGCGGGGACAGCAGAGAGAGGTTTAGACATGCCAGTACTGGCAGAACGGATGAACTATAAACCTCATTTACAACGATTACGGATGAATACAGGGTAATAGGTAAGGCGAAGCAAGAAAGTAGGACCAAATTTTGCACAGACATCGAGCAAGGAGCAGCGGCGGCCAGACTCAACAAGTTGCTCTCTCGAAACCCGGATGCTATTCTCGGTATCCTGAAATTGCCCGACTAAGGATACTCATTGTCGGACGAGCAGACATTGGCTCACCTGACCAAGGCAAATTTTTCGGGCTTCATAAGGTTTGGAGAAAAGGGACAGACACCTCTGAGGCAGCCAAAGCCGCCTATGGCTCAACTGGACTTGAAATCGCGACAAGACCACGAGATTGATACACCCTCCAGGTCAGATGTGCCCTTAAGTCTTGCAGTCCTTACAAGTCTCTTGGTCCGGATGGCACATACATGTTCCTTTTACAGAAGGCTAGTGAGACTATCATAGAGCCGCTCGTGAGACATGCTAGGGCTATTCTGACACTAAGATGTGCCCCGAGGGCATGGAGAGGTACGAAAGGAGTCTTCATTCCGAAAGCAGGCAGGATCGGCTGTACTTCACGCAAGAATTTCCGTCACATCAGTCACACATCTTTCCTACTAAAAACAGTGGAAAGACTTGTGGATAAGTATATCCTCGATAAGGTCTTATCAAGTAGGCCACTCCATAAGGAGCATTACGCCTATAGGGCTGGCAACTCGACCAAGACGGTCCTAAGAGGAGTAATAAACCCAATCGAAGGACATCTGAAGCTGAAAGGCTTCGCGATTGGAACCTTTATGGATATCGAAGGATCCTTCAACTACACTTCCAGAAAGGTGATCAGGGCGGCCATGATTGCACGTGGTGTATTAACTGCAGTCCGGGATGGACCTGCCACATGTTGGACAACAGGAACCTAACAACGACTAAGGGTGATACCACTTTATTTAAAACTGTCGACTCAAGATGTCCACAGGAAGGCGCTTTATCCCCCTGCTGTGGTGCTTGGTAGTTGATGAGATGCTTCATCTACTCACGAGTCAGAGCATCTGGATGCGCTCTTTGGGGTAATGCAACAATCACTGGGGATAGTAGATTTCTGTTGCAAGAAAACTAGATTATCTGTCAACTGGAAATCAAAGAACGAGCTAAATATGTAGGCGTCAACCTAGATAAGATGCTGTTATGGAACGATCCAGCGATTATAGCATGGCGGCTATAATAGCCCTCAATGGAACAACGACTACGTCACTACTATTTCCTTAAACAGGCTAGCAAAAATAGCAGTATCAGAAAACTTTACGGGTCCCGAACCTGTTTTAGGCATTTCCAATAAGTTAGTCACTGAAGAAATCAACAGTTGGCTGACCGGGGAACATTATAAGGAGTGGAGAATGGCCATTGGTTGCAGACAGGCCAAAAACATTCATGGGTTTAAAGTTAAACTCTAACCAAGCGAAGGAAATACGCGAGCTCAGTTGGAACAAAGTCAAAGTCCTAACAGAAATGTTTATAGGACATGGAGGGCTTTGAGATCACGCGTAGGCCCCCTTATAACGAATATGAGACTCAAATGCTTAAATGGCAATAAAATGAGTGCAAATTATATATAGTCAAAAGTTTGTCATAAGGACAACCGCGTGCACCGCTCGTCTCGTGTACCCTGAGTACACGGAGCGACCAGGGACGGCCGCCTTCTGCATTTTCCCAGCAAGTATCATAGCATTTTGTTGACACGCAGGGATGCTTTTCAGGCTATTAGCCAGTGAAAGCTTGGCACCTCCAAGAGCACTGATGATTAGGACGACTAGCTTAACAGAATACTCCGAGTATAACTGTCGCAACTCCCTTATAAGGTCTTTATACCTCTCTTTCCTTTCATTATTTTTGGCTGTAATATTTCCGTCAGCTGGTGCCGAAAATCCGATAACGCACATCGTTCGTTTCTCGAAGTCAATAAGAACTGTGTCAGGCCTCGAGTGTGCAACAGAAACAATTGTCGAGAATATGTAGTCCCAGTATATGCGGCACTTCTCATTTTCGAAAATTGAATTTATTTCCCTCGGAGCGTTTGGCCGAGTGGTATTAGGACTAATGCCGTAAAAGTAAAAGAGATGGTGACAAAGCACTCTTAGTGTCGCATTGAGCCGTAGGATGTACGCCGTTCCCGCATGAGTTAGACCACCAGATATTATGTGTCCTAGATGTTCAGGGTGTGCATGGCACGCTCTGCAGCTATCATCGGGAATGTTTCAACTCAAAATATGGTGATGGTATACTAAAGTGGAAATGACACGGTCTTGACACGCAAAATAAAACCCTCCATGACGGCCTTCAATCTGGTTGATTTTAGGAAAGCAAACGTTACTTTACATGGCATCGACTGATCCTTCACATTTATTTGGAAGATGCCGTGATCGTCTTGTCGAGGAGCTGTTCGTGGAAGTTTTCCTCCTGCGCTTTCCTAATCCGGGCCTTCAGGAGTGAGTACTCGAGATGGATGAGATTTTATGCATTTTGCTCACCACTGATATTGAAGTCCAGGCAAAGTGTTTCAGCAGCCTCCTCCTCTACTTTGTATAGAAACGCTCCTTGGCCCACGGCTTTGTGCTTACTGACCATTTTAAATAGAGGGTCTCGTCCATTTGCTACTATATGTGCTGTATTCAGAATAATCCTGTTGGGAAGACATTCAAAATTCAGTATTACGCGACCACCTTGACCGCGTGAGATGTAAAGTCGCAGAACAGAAGACTTAAGGTGCATGCTTCTGTCCAAGTGCATAACCCTTCATGACCCGATATCGAGGGACCTGGGCTTGTCCTTTGTCCATGGAACCACTCCAAATGAATAAAGTACTATCGGAACGGCAAGCATGTTCATTACAGATACTTTGTTCCACTACGACAGTTCGAAAGACCAAATCGATCGGATGAGACATTTTTATCTGCTTCGGAGAGTATCCTTTATGGATGTTACGTCCTGAATGCGGCTCTGTGGCACGCCCAGGTATTATATGTCTCTCCAGCTCCAATGTGTTCGCTTTAAATAAACCTTGCCACATTTTTCTAAACCAAGATCTATTCCAATCTCCAGATTGTATTTATCGTCAATCTCTACAGCTAGATTTAGTTAATCTTTATTTTTAGCATAGATCTTAAGGTCATCCATATAAAATACATGAGTGACATTAAGCTTTTGATTTTCACTTTTGCCGCAGAAGTATCCTTCCGAATGGCGAAGTGCGAGAGATAGTAGCAATAATGTGAGGTTGTTAGTATCACTCGATGTTTTCCTGATGAGATAGTAAATCTGGCTTTCCAAAAAGGCATCAATCTCTCCATGCACCATCGATAGGTAGCCTGATAATAACTGCGTCTGTGCAGACATATATCGCTGAGCAGGTTCTTCCGACATCCTGATATGCCTTTCTTTAAACCGCCTTGTTCGTAGATCTCTCGGCAGACAAGAACGATTGTCCAAACAGTCCTATAATTTACGATAGCTGTAAAGATCTTATACAGTATGCTCAGACAAGTGATTGGCCTGAAATGCTCTCCCACAAATCCACTCCGCAATAGGCTCTTCCGACTTTAAATTCTTAAGATAGCGACCAGCTCAGGATCCTTGGGAACGCCAACAATCTTTCCGTTAAAATCCAAATAAATAATTTTTCGTCTTTACAGTCTTCACCACAAACCGATATTATTTTAATCTTTCCTTTCTTCAGATGAATTTTGGCACATTTATCCAATCCAAAGTCCATCCCAATCTCTCCTGTGTGCTTCTTCATGATATTTATCGCAGTTTGAAGTTTTCCTTTACCTGACGCATAGAGCTTTAGATCATCCATATAAAATACATGAGTCACCTTCTGCTGGCGCTGGTTAGTGTCGCCACAGAGGTATCCAGAAGAATTTCGTAGTGCGAGAGATAGAGGCAGATGTGTGATGCAAAAACAGCAAGGAACTCATGGTACCGCCCTGAAAGACGCCCCTCTGGAAGGTGACGTTGTTTGTTATCACACGATAATTTCTAGATTAGATAGTAAATCTAGATTGCATGAGGTTGTCGAAAACTTCCTTGAAGCGGATGATATTGTCAGTATCTTCTTTCAACTTTATTGTTTTCGGGATCTTGTATACGTCTCTCCAAAAAGTCTGTACATCGTTGGGCTTGGGTGGATTTTTGACAGAAACAGGCTGAACATTGAAGAGGCGAGATGGGTCAGCGAGAAACTTTTGATTCAAAGTCTTTGATTCAAAATCCTCAGTTGGACACGGGACGCATTCTCTCTTGCCCATCCAATCTTCTTGTTCAGTTGATGCAAGCGTCTCTTGGCCTTTTGATCCATCCTCGGTTTGAGTCCTAAAATCGTGATCATCTCTCAGAAGGTGACTGCTTTCCGCGGGTGGTCCTAATGTCGCTTCCTCATCTTCGGCTGCAGCTTGATCAAGCAGCGGTTGGGGAAGCGCTCCGCGTACATACCCATTTTTCCAGATGTAGGCACGTTGATTTTGCAACAATTGAATCGAAACGTGCTGAAGCTCTGGGTGTTTTTCGCACCACAGAGTATGCATACACGCCATAAAGCCTCGGTGAACAGGGATAATGCTGGCATCGTAGCAGTCTAGCAAGTCATCCTTGAGTTGATTCGTCTACTCAAAGTGGACGTTCTGCAGGTTCGTCGTCGTGTTTCCATTTAAATTATTTTCAGCACCCCGAACTCTAGTATTATCGGCATTGTTCGCCGACCCATTGTCGGGTGTTCTTCACGTTCGATCGCTTGGAATCGCGTTTTCAATTTTTTGGTGCTTTGGTGGCATCATTGATGTTCCCACGAGCAGCTAGGGAAAGGGTTCATCCATCCTTTTAGAGCCCCGCATGCAAAGATAAGGCTGCATACTTTGAGAGGTCGCCCGGTATCCCCGAGTCACCGTTTAAGACACCTCACCCAGGTGTCATTCAGCTTCCGGCCCGGTTGTTACGCCTCCGCTTAGGGGTTATTTCTTCGGGACCATTCCTGGACAATTGTCCCCGACCTCTTATTAATTGTTGTAACCATATTCAACAGAAACTCTTGGTACAGGGACCCTCTATCCGCAACCCGATGACGCGTTCGGTGGCTTTGTCAT
>CAKNWT010198312.1:0-10841 GCA_932066315.1 Andricus coriarius | reverse complement strand
ATTGCAAATTTCGCAAGCAGCTTAATTGCCCATCTTCGATCGGAGCACTGTGCGCACTTACTAAAACCATGTTTGGGGTTATCATTGTTGATCCTACAAGCAGCTAAATAAAGGTTTCGTCCATCCTTGTAGAGCCCCGCATGCAAGAATAAGTCTGCATACTTTCGGCACGGTTGTTACGCGTCCGCTTGGGGGTTAGATCCTTCGGGACCATCCCTGAAACATTCTTCGCGACTGTTTATTTATTATTGTAACCATATTCAGCATAAACCGTTGGTACAGGGACCCTCTATCCGCAACTGCGTTACTACGATATCGCCGGGAGCGCGTGCAATTTTGTAGAATGGAACTCGCTCCCGGTGAAATCGGCATAAATACACAAAGCTTTAAATGCATATCAAATATTCACAGTTTTGATCTTCTCTGTTTAGTTTTGTAGTATCTGCAATAAGCTCATGGTGTATGGTACCCTCGCAGTCTCAGCAAGTAAACTCACCTTTTATCATCCAGCGTGCTTTCGGTGTATACAGTGTCAGGAATTGCTCGTTGATCTTGCCTACTGTGTATTCGATGATCAACTATACTGCGAAAGACATTATGCAGAGCAACTGAAACCGAGATGTGCCGCATGTGATGAGGTAAGATTATCATTTCAGTTAAAACGAAAAATATAATTGACAGGTTGGGTGCAATAACGGTGTTCTTGCATTTTAAAAAGTCACTTGTTTTTCACGATACCAAGAAAAACATATTGCTTTGCTTTCAGATAATTATATAATTAAATAGTCAAATAGTATATCCATAATGAACAGCGTACCAGTTGACCTTATCAACTTTCCTCCGAAACGTAACCTAAAAATACTCTGAAGTGAGAAGAATAAAGTCCATAACAACTAGCCGCGTGCAAAATGACGTCGGGTCAGGTGGGGTTCCCAACCCGGCCACAGAAAACGAAAACTCGAAACGGCCCGAAAGTTACCGTAAATTATCGGAAACTTTGTAATTGTTTCTTGGTAACCACAGCATCGCATGTTAGATCATTTCAACGCAAATACTTCTGTTAAACTTTCCAGGTTTATTATAAGGTTTATGATAAGCTTAATGATGTTGTGCCATTTTATTTTTAAAAATTTTTAGAGACCTTTTTACATAATTTACTTTTCCTTCCTATAATAGAGGATTTCAATGTACTGTAATATTAATGTCTTTTTGACAAAGAGAATTAATACACCTTCGGTACCGCAATCTCTCTCTCAATCAATCAACCATACATACGTTGGGCGCCAGACCTTTCTTGGGTCAAAAACAACAAAATCACGATAATTAAACAAAATATCAAAAGTCACGCCAACACTACTATTTTGACTTTCAAATTCTAGACTCGATAAACAAACGACATTATTGAGATTACTATGTACCGGAATTAGAACTCACTTCAATTCAAACTAGCTCAGATCCCAAGAGGGAATAATAGGCAGAAGGCGTTGTTTCGCATTGATAAGGGTTTCTTACTTGTGAATAATAATACAGCGAATCATTATAGCAATGAACCAAGTTTTCATTTATTTTAATAAATTAATACGATTGGCGTAACAAAGGTCCATCGAAAATCACAAAATCGACGATTTCTTATATTTACAATTTAGTCTGACGTCTTCAAAAACAATTTTCGAATTTTATAGCAAAATGAAACAAAATACCGGTCCGATACTCCATGATTTCGCGGAATTTAATAATTAAATCCTATCTTAATTTATTATAATTAATTTTTCGTAAGAAGGCAGCGTGGGAAACAACTAGTTATTATCCAAAGGCACTGGGGGTTAGGTAACAACTATTCACAAATATTGAGTTGTGGGGCAAACAACTGAATTTTTGGTAAATGGCAACATATCTCAGATTAAGGGGCACATTTCACTAAAAGGGCTGTGATAATAGTTTCATTTTAGGGAACAACTAATTATTATTCTGGGACACTAAGGGCTGGGGAACAACTATTCACAAAAGTGAGGGTATGGGGCAAACGAGCGAAAAATCCACAAAAATCATATCGAAAATAAATTGCACAAAATCAGATAACATAAATAAATTACATAAAATCAAATCACATAAATAAATTCCAAAAATTAAAATCACAAAAATAAATTTCACCAAAATTAAATTATAAATGGTTGAATTCAAAACATTCAATCCTGGGAAACCGCATGGCCACGTGACAAATCTAACCTCAAAATCAATAATGGGAGCTTTTTGGACAACAAATGAAATTTTAGGGCTTTCTTGGTCAACTAAAATTGAACTGGGTTTATTTAGGGCTTTCTTGGCCAACTAGATACATTTTAGGGCTTTCTTGGCCAACTAAATATGAACAAATTGAAATTTACGGGCTTTCAAAACCAACTACAAAAAAGGACACATTATAAATGCTTCCTTAACAAAAATAAAGGCTGAAAGGTTTCACAAGATTATATGGTGGAAAGTCTTACCAACTGATTCGTTGAGCACAAGAAAATTTAGCCTCCTTTGGGAGCGTCCGGAACGACCTGGCAGAGATCCTCGAAGGAGCGATGAAAAACGTTGTATGCTGGTAATACTCGGTGGCTACCACGGCAAAAAGACAAGAGACAATGTCGCACTAAGTGAAACGATACAGACATTTTTAAATTTAATATTGTAATCTACGTTATTGCTAGCCTTAACCTAACAAATTTAAACCACTGTTTTTATTCTCCGAAAACGTCCTACGAACATTTACTAACTGACGGGCTCATTTGTAACAATTAACAACCTTCCACCGTGGTTATAAATTCGGATTATTGACGATACGGGCCGGAACTGCAGAGTTACCACGCGTATAGCTGGTATGGTTTTCTCATTCGAATCGCCTTTAATGAAGATGAAGTGGATGTCGTGTTGACGAGGAATTCTTAAAATTTCTGGAACAATCCAGGTTCTGTAGAAAATTCAGGTGATTTCAAGTCCATAACTACAAGCGATTCCCATTTGAGATTTGCAGAAGTTAGGTTGGCAGCAGCGCCTGATGGTGGAACTGGCGGGAGAATTCAAATGGTGGAATCTAGGTTTTGGATGGAGTGGCGAGTTGGTTGAGTCTTTTCGGCGTCCCGATGTATTTCAACCTTCTGCGATGTCCCACGATGATGATGTTGACTCCGAACAAGGGTTTACATGTAGAAAAAATTAAAATTTCGAAACGAATCAGCGATAAGAAATGAAATTACAAACTAAATCGAAACGAATCATGGAGTATCGTGTAGCCTCAGTAGTGTACCAGATTTTATCATTCATACTTTGTTTGGGTCTCTTGGCTCCAAGATTGATTCGCAAGTAGGTCTTGTGAGTTGCAAATTACAACATCACAACTCTCCCCTCCTAAGGGAGGACCGAGCCAGGTCTTCATCCGAAAGTGGCTAGTGATATTTTGGAAAATCAAAGATTTTCCACTCCAAGCAAGCAAAACCTCCAGCCAATACTTATGGGACACGAGGCTCCAAGATTGATTCGCAAGTAAATGTTAAATAATAAGGGATAAAAAATTCTACTACTAATAATTGTAAAATTACGTTTATAATTATTCAAAATTGTCAATTCCTACATTAATGGAAGCCTACTTATTGCCATTTTAATATTTTATATAAAATTAGAACTATATAATTATCAATGAAAATTATAATATCTTTTCTACTTAATACTTATAGTTACGTTAATACTGGTTGTTTGTTCTTAGGGCACTCTAAGGGGACGGGATACAACTAATTTTTATCTACTTCATTGAATTAGATAACTAGGAAGGCGACTAAGGGGACGACTGAGGCATCTGTAAATCAGAATCAGGATCGAAGTCAGAAGTTATGTAGGGCTTGAGGTCTTCTATATGGAATTTACTAACTTTATTATTTGATAAACTACTGATTTCATAAACGGTAGGGGACAAGACTTTAGAGATTCGATGTGGTCCGACGAACTTAGGATTAAGCTGAGCAGCTATTCGCTTCTTTTTAGATGATTGGACACGACTACGAGATAACACGAGGTCACCACTGGAAAATCTTAACTGCCGAAGGCGAAGGTTGTAGTGACTAGACTGCTTCTGAAAGGCGCTATCGAGATTTTTGATAACCCAGTCTCTTATAATTTGCATCTTCGTTATGCTTTCTTTCCGCAATTCGGACGCTTGAGGGTCTATTGTTGGTTCGCCGTCTTCTCGTCTTCGCAAAGACTTTATGGGCTTAGGATCGTGACCAAGGTTTAAAAAGGCAGGGGTAGTTTTTAAGGTGGTGTGATAAGTAGTATCATAGGCAAAGCGAAACTCCGACAAATGTTCATTCCAGGACCGATGGTTCTTATTTATATATGATACTATCATTGTTTTCAATATTCGATTAACCCGGTCAACGGGGTGAGCTTATGGATGGTACGGAGGTGTAGTATAGTGTAAAATGTTGAATTCCTGAGCCATGGAACGAAGAGTAATATTAATAAACTGGGTGCCATTGTCTGTTAACAGAACCTGTGGGGATCCCCAGCGATTTATTATGAGCTCTTGGAATGAATCACGAATTCTTTTACCGGTAGCTGATCGTAACTGAATCCGCAACCACGACAATCCAGGGCTGTTCCACGACGCGCTGTCCCATAAATCCCGCGGGTGCCTTCTCATCTACCTTGCAAGCTTGACTAATTTCGCATTTACGGACATAGTCGGCTACATCTCTATAACATCCCGGCCAAAAATAATCTGAGGCGATCCTCATATACGTTTTTTGAGTGCCTAGATCACCAGCTTGGGGTTCATCATGAGCTTCTTCTAGAATCACTTCGCGCTCATCGTCGCTTGGGACGAGCTTCCATTCATTCATATCACGGACTAAGGCTGAAATAACGGGGTCATGTCGGTAATAGTAAAGTTTATTTTCAAAAATTTTCCAGGTGAGAAATATTTCCGGGAAATCGGTCACGGCAAGGAAACGACGAAAGTACGAAGAGGGTGTTGGGTTACTGATAAGGTGTATTTTTTCTATAGGATCTTCATGTATTCTAGATAGGGCATCAGGGACGTGATGAAGGGCTCCTTTTCTATGTACTATTTTATAATCATACTCGAGTAAAGATAACGCCCACCTCGCGAGTCTACCGGTTGGATTTTTAAGATTATACAGCCAACGCAGACTACTATGATCTGTGATAACCGTGAAATGGTAACCCTCTAAATAGTCGCGAAACTTTTGAATGGCCCATATAACAGCAAGACATTGTTTTTCTGTAGTATTTTATCGTTGTTCTGCTACTGTTAGAGACATATAAGGGAGACATATAATAGCATATTATATGACATATTCTATTCCCTCAATAGTTTGCGTTAATACTGCGCCTAATCCGGTATTGCTAGCGTCAGTTTGCAATTCAAAAGGAACATCGAAGTTAGGACAGGCTAACACAGGGGCATCGGCTAGACATATTCTAATTTGCTCGGAAGCTGGTTGTTGATCCCCAGTCCATGTCCATCGTGGATCCATTCGAAGCAACTTCGTTAAGGGTGAAGCTAAGGTAGCGTAGTCTGGGATGAATCTACGGTACCACGAAGCCATTCCCAGGAAACGTCTGATCTCTTTTAGATTTCGGGAGACAGGGTACTCTAGAATGGGTGCTACTTTTTCTGGATCGACCTGTAAACCTCTTTCATTTAGTAAGTAGCCCACATATCGGACCTTTGATACGCCAAACTCACATTTGTTAGGATTTATTTTCATACCAGAGTCTCTTATTTTTCCTAATACTTTGGCTAGCCACTCCAAGTGCTCCTCGAAAGTCTCCGTCACGATTATTATATCGTCCAGATAGGCGAAGCAATGGGGCTCCATTTCAGGAACAATCAGGCGATCTAGTAATCTCTGAAAAGTTTCGGGGGAATTCGCAAGACCAAATGGCATTCTTTTAAAGTGAAAAAGTCCACGGACTGGTACAGTGAGTGCTGTCTTTTCACGACTTCCTAACTCGAGCGCAATCTGAAGGAAGCCTTTGAATAAATGAATTTTGGAGATATATCTAGCTTTACGCAACTTATCTAGTATTCCATTCATCTGTGGAAGGGGGTAAGCATCCTTCTTAATGACGTCATTTAACTTTGGGAAATCTAAGCAAAATCGATAACTCTTATCGGGTTTTCTAATCATCACAACAGGGGACGACCAATCGCTTTTCGAGGGTTCTATAATATCATCTGCTAATATGTGATCTATTTCCGCGATTTGAGCCTCCAAGACTTTAGGAGATACTAAATAATGGCTTTGTTTTACAGCTGGATGCCCGTTAACATCAATTATATCTTCTGTTAGATCCGTTAATCCCGGTTTTTCAGGAATTTCCGGTAATTCGATTTTTAAAAATATTTCAAGTATTTCGGCCTGAGCCGTTGTTAACTCATTTAACCCGTAGCAACTGTCTTTGGTCCATTCCTCTATTTCAAATGTAAATATTCTAAAGGGGTCCTCTTTAAAATTCCAGGTCCTGTCTACAAAATATATTTGCATTTCGAAAAATTTCATGAAATCTAAACCTAGCGCTAGGGCTACTGGTAAGCTTTTCATTACTCGCACAGACATGAGTCTCCCTTTTCTTTCCAGTTCCATGGGTACCGTATTTTCTTGAGAAATTACTTCCAAGCTACTGTTTGCTCCCTGCACTAAGCTATTACTCTGATTGATTTTTAATCCTAAATTTTCAGCGAGTATCATACCTTCTGGACCAATAAAGGTCCTGGAAGAACCGCCATGAAGGTTGACAAGCATCAGGGGCTCAGGTGCACTCAAAGGTGTAGGGCATAATAAATTTCCGACATTTGAAAAATTGGAATAGGAGAGGGGTCAACTATATTGGGTTGTGACGTAGATTCTTCTAAGGGAAGCAACTCATTATTTGAAAGGGGGTGAGAGTTTAAGGAACTACTAATATGTTTGGGTTTAAAAGACATAGAAAGTTTGGAAAATTCGAGGTTAATTATCACAGCAGTAGCTCCAGCGATTCCCCCCTCAACCTGAACAGCTTCAGAAAGAACTACACAAGCAGCTTTATTACTTTTTAGGGGCTCTTCAGGAAAGTTAGGAATTGCTGCAGCCCCGCTGAACGATTCCTTTGCTCGTTTCCCGTGCAATTAGGACAGGAAGGCTTCGTCACGTCGTTCCTCCCATAACCAAAACAATATATGCTTCTACTATCCGTCCAAAAAGTTTAGGCAGCTCGATTTTTGTGCAGATTTTCATGAAAATCTTATCAAACAAAATTCTAAAAATATGAGACAACATGCATGTTACAGGTGAAGGTTTTACCAATACTGATACCCAGTTTCAAAATTTTCAGATGATTATCGATTGTTTCCCGGCGAGTGAAATGTGAAAAAGCATAATAATCCTACGATCATTTCAGAATACTCAACTTTGAATGGCTGTAAGTCACTGAAAAAAATTATGAAAAATCTGCCAAAAATATATGGGGTTCGCTGATCCTTTTTGTGCCCAGTGGTATAATCAAGAGTGAGAAATAGTTATTCGTTTATAAGTTATTGACAAAAGAGTCAGGAGGTGTTTAATCCGGAACTATGGAACATACCGACATGATTCTTGAAGCAAATTACATATTTTAGGCTTCTGACAATGTTGTGCGTATTATCAATGAGCAAAAAGTTGCACTTCAATGTTTAAAAAATTATTTTCTTCTTGAAAAAGGGCTTAACGACAATCGAGGCTATCACACACTCAATGTGGGACCTTTCAGGCGCTACTGCTACACGTGCAACACGACCTTCTCTCACACTCACACAGTTACACAGCCTCTAAGACCTGATGCAAAAAAAAGGATACGGTTGCCTCGATTATCATAAAGTCTTTTGTATTTTCTCAAGAAGAAAACAATTTTTTAAACATTGAAGTGCAACTTTTTGCTCATTGATAATACGCACAACATTGTCAGAAGCCAAAAATGTTTCATTTGCTTCAAGAATCATCTCTGCACGTTCATTAGTTCCGGAGTAAACACCTCCCCACTCTTTCGTCAATAACTTATTAACAAATAATTATTTCTGACTCTAAATATCACCACTGGGCACAGAAAGGATTAATGAAACCCATATATTTTTGGCAGATTTTTCATAATTTTGTTCAGTGACTTACAGCCATTAAAAGTTGAGTATTCCGAAATGATTATAGGATTATTATGCTTTTTCACGTTTCACTCGCCCGGACATAATCGCTAATCATCTGAAAATTTTGAAACTCGGTATCAGTATTGACGAAATCTTCACCTGCAACATGCATGTTGTCTTAAATTTTTAGAATTTTGTTTTGCAGAGATTTTCATGAAAATCTGCACAAAAATCGAGCTGCCTAAACTTTTTGGACGGATAGTAGATTCGTCACAATGCTGGTGTCGGTGGCCTTGCCGACCACAACTCCAACAGGATATACTATCTTTGGAGAAAACTTCCTGAGTTTCGGATTCATTTGAAAGGGGCAAAAATGGGTTGGTAATAGAATCAGAACTTTTAGAAGCTTGATTAGAAATTTGATCCTTTTGTCTTTTCTTACTAGCATTAACAGAAAAATCGGTTTTCGCGTTATTTCCTGCATTGGGGTTTCGACTAGGGTTGGAATTTCGGCTAGGGTTAGAGTCGTGTGCTACATTGGGATTTTGATTAGGGTTGGAATTTCGACTAGGGTTATTAGGGTTTGGACTAGGTTTATGAATGGAATTTCGTGACGCTTCGGTATCTTTTGTCTGATAAAGGTTATCGATGGGGTCCTCCCATTCTAATTCCTTACTCAACAACGCGATAGTTTCTTTATGTTTAATTTTTGGTCGGTAGTTAGGCTCATGATACGCCAAGTCTGGCAACAGTGAACGCTCTGGCGCTGGGGGTCGTCTAAATGTTTTAGCAAACCTATAGCTTTTTTCCGCTGCTATCGCCACTCGTTCTAAATGCGCGAAATTTCGTATGGTGGATCTTTAAATCGAAAGATGTAAGCGCGGCAATAAATTTCGATGAGCATAACTAACGTCCTTTTGTTCTGTTCATTTAGGGGATAATCGGTCAAACATAGCTAACATACACGTTAAATAATCAGCTACAGGTTCGCGCTCAGCCTGAGTACGTCTGTGTTTCTCTTGGTTCAATTCAAATTGAAAATCGGGGTCGCTAAACCTGTCGCGGCAATCCGCGGTAAACTCGTTGAAAGTTAACCAATCATTTTTATGACCATCATACCACCTTCCAGCTATTCCTGACATGAAGAAAGGGAGGAGGCACAATCATTCCCTATTATCTACTGGGACCATTGCACGTCCGTTAGCTATCCTTGTCAGAAAAGTATCTGGATCTTCATGACGCGCTCCCGAAAATCTAAGATTCCATTTTCGCATGATATCATAGGTAGCGGCCAACGAAGCGGACGGAAAACTATGGCGAGAGTACATTGCACTATTATTATTATGAAAGCAACTAAACTGGGGATTTTATGTTGGGTGACGTTGACTATTATTATAATTGGGAATATCTAAAGAGGGATTAAAACTAACATGTTGACGATTTGAACGATTAAACACATTATTGTGAGCGTGGGGCATTTCGAAATTTGGATCAGCATTAGCATAGGAGCGACTATGTCGAAGGGTCGTGCTATTGCCTCGAGGCCTAAGATCCGTTTCAAAAAACTCATTTTTAGAATTACAATAATCGTGTTTCTCCCTATTTGTTTGATAAAAGGGACCATCACGGTTTCTACTATCTGAAGAGGTATTTCTAGGTTTATTGTGAGTTCCATTACCTGAGACGGTATCTATAGGGACATCACGAATTCTATCCTCTCTGGAAAAATGTCTAGGAATATCTCTATATCTATTTTCGCTAGTAATATTTCTTTGAATATCCCTAGTACCTCTATACTCGTGTGGAATATTTTTCTCATGATAATAATTATCAAGAAGATAGTTTTCTTCGTAAAAGGGTCTTTGACAACTGCTAGGGTTTAAAGGAGGTCTATCATAATACGGGTCATAATAAACGGGGCGATCTCTTCGGCTATCCTGAAAATTTTCACGGGTACTAATAGTAGGGGACGACTAAAATTTTCACTTCTAGATCGCGGAAGTTCGTATCTAATATTTCGTGAAAATTCATCTCGATAGTAAAGACCGGGTCGATTGAAAGATCGATAATTAAAATAAGCAACTCGATTTTCACGATAATTATTCAGATAAAAATCCGCATGATCCTCAAAACAATTATTCGGATAAAATTCTGCGCGAGAATCGAAATAATTATTCGTATAAGAATCTGCAAGGATATCGTTGTGACCTATCGAATAAAATTCTTCACGACGATTATTTCTATACATTTCTTCACTCTCAGTGACTTCTCTTAATCTAAAGTCGTTCGTGAAATTCGTGTTGTGTATCGAGGTTTGTTTGTTTACATCACGAGGTTAAACTCTTCCCGACGAACTCTGATCAAGGACAATCTCGCGCGTTCTTATTTTCTAAATTTGGGGCGGATTTTGCCTGTTCAAATTGAGTTTCATCGGGTTCGTAATCGGAATTTTCTTCGATGGAACTTGAATCTACTAATTTTTTAGCGGGGTCAGTTTCGCCACGTGCTCGCCGTTCAAATCTAAAAAGGCGTTCGCGCAGAACCGGAAGCGCACCGTCGCTTGACAGTCCTCGATTTACGAGTTCGGTCTCAAGGTCTTCCTTGTTTAGGGCGGAAGTCCGCACGTCGTCTGGATGCATGTGTTCGGCCATGGATTATGATCAATACACTTGATTTAATTAGGAGT
>CAKNWT010198292.1:16151-37828 GCA_932066315.1 Andricus coriarius | reverse complement strand
TTTCTGTTTTTCAACGGAATTGTATTAAGAACGTCAATGTAATGTATGCATTAAATTGCTTTAAAAACGTTGATTTATTATTGATTTTTTTAAATAATTACAAAAATTTGAGGTTAATCTTTAATTTAGTTTTTAATAATTTCTAGTTTTTATCTCTATTTTTTTTGTTGGAAAAATAAATTCCGTAAACGCAATGAGAGAATTCACCAAATATTTTATGTTTTTGATTCTGTATCAAGATCGTAGAGAAAAATTCTAAATTTTGTTCTGTGAAACATTCTGTTATATTTAAAAAAGCAGAAGATAAGAAATCCTTGGGAAATAAGAAGAAATTTATTACATAGAAAGAAATATGGATCGATATGTCAATATATTTTAATTAATTATTTGAATAATTTGAATAATTGTTAAGTAAATTTAATGTTTAACAGTTGATTTCTTGAAAATATTATATTAATGAAAAATAAAAACATCCCAAATTAATACCTAAATTATAATATGTTAAACAAATTTGGTTTTCTTAGAAAATCATGACTAATTTTTCGAACTAACCTTACAAATGTCATTTGCGAATATTTTCATAACCATAATCGTAATTAGCGCTTCAGAATACGTTAGTATAGGCAGTTAAAGGAGAACGTGAGTAGAATTAGTTATAAGATGATTCTTTTTCTGGATGTGTCTAGTCGTCCCGAAAATTCGGGACGACTAGCCAAGCCTGTGAAAAATATTAAACTAGTCATCCCGAATTTCGGGACGACGAGACACTTCGTGTTTTTTAGCAAAACATCCAACTGTTTTTGTCTCCCCGAAGGAATTTTTATATTTTGACTAGAAAGAACATTTTCCAAAAGATTTTAACCAATTTACGTTTCGGAATCAGACTAATTTCCTCATCAGATTTACCATTCACATTTCGCGGAATTTTAAAAGTTGCTTGTGAGGAAATAGTAATGCTTTTTCGGAACCAATTATAGATAAATATCGAGAAGAAAGTATAAAAAGTATTAAAAAAGCGATCATAGGATTGTCTTGAGTGCTTATTTTTGGAAAAGATGAACTTTACAAACAACTTTTTAAATTCTGCGAAACGTAAAAGGTAATCTGATGAGCTAATCAGTCCGATTCCGAAACGTTATTGTACAATTCTGAATAAATAGTCTGGAAGAAGTTGACAAAGTAAGGAAATTTTATGACAATTAACGAAAATTGAATTATTATTTGGGCAGCTAAAAATTGATCTGCAGTAAATAACATTTCCTACAATCATAAGAAAATTGTAATTTATTCGACATAATTTCCTCGAACCACCATTATTTGAAATCCCATGGAGTTTATTTCTGAAGGTCCTTAAATTGAATTTTCATCAAATTTTCCTAGGAGATAGAAACGATTCTGCTCTGAGTAAACGACTGAAACTGGCATTTGCAGAATCCCGCTCTCGCTGACGGTGTTAGCTGCGGATAATGCCATTACCGTACCGGCAAGAGAATGGCCCAAATTACGACGTCACGATTCCGAGCAGTTTAGTGAATTAAATTTGCGTTTTTCACAGACATCCCACTCTATCTGGCTGAGTAAATCATCGATAATGAAATTGCGAGCGAGATGAGCTGCTTTCAACATGTTGACCATACTCACATCAACCCTTCGTTATGGAACATGGTAGGCTTATGTACATGTCATTTTATGTAAAACTAATTACGGGATAATTTGATAAAGGGGCTCGTGCCCGGAATAGGGCGGACCTGCAGGTTGCAATCAACCCTGAGAGGGAACCAAGTGCAAACAAAATTAGCGGTGAAGTCTTTTCGACATTTTCCATGAAAAGAAAAGCTGCAGAAAATAGAATTTTAACATTTACTTTAAGCATTTAAGAATTCTAAACTCATAGCTTTTAAATATATAATGCTTTATTTTCAATTGAAATTAGAAAGCATTGTAATTTAGAAGCAACCTTAATCCTAAGCAAAATCCGGACGGATATTCATTCAAATTATTCAGCTTTCAAATTGAAAGGTATCGAAAGTTTCTACTTATAAATATTCAAAGTTTGAGGTAATCAATCATCAGAAGATTTATCAGAAGAACGGTAAGAGATTTTTCAGAGAAATATAAAATGAGAGGATTTTGAAGAACTTTAATGAGTTTCTCTCGATATTTAACTGTATTTACCAGGTTATTGAAGCTTTGACATATTTTTATTTTTGATCATCATTGAGTGGTAGTAGATTTGATTTTGACTTTATATATATAAAATCAAAATAATATAGTATAAATAAGTTTTACGCCGAACTTTATCAGAGGGAGAAGAAACAACAGAAGAGGCGAAACTTCCCCGATCTTGGCGTTTGTTTACTTCTCACAGCCTCTCTTTCCAAGATGGGATTACGATCCTCTCGACTACGAGTAAATGTTACTTTTCTTAACTCCTCAAAGCACTCTGTTAATTTGATCTTAAACATGCAAGTAGAAAAATGTATAATTCTCTAATTTCATTCAAAACAGACCAAACGTATTCGGTTATCCTGCACTGGTGCACTCCGAACTGCTCCGAAGCGGGTCGAAGGGAGAAGGAAGAACGTGAGAAGAAGTAAGAGGGAGCAGGTCGGAGTGCTCTGGCGTGCACCAGTGCAGGATAACCGAATACGCTATTAATCCACAAATAATAAATCCATTATTACTATTGCAGGGATCATAAGGCATCAATATGCCTTAGTAGTTCAATTTTAGGAAAATAAAGAACTATTTTCGAAGGTAAACGTTAAGTCGGACCTTTGTTATTGCCATGCTTTACAAAAAGAACAGACTTGAAGTTAACGTTCACGTTTCCCGAGTAGGTATTCAATATTCATTTGAACAAAACTCGATTGTTCCCAAAAAGTACCAGAAAGTTACTAAATTGGAAATAAAGCATTAAAAGATACCCAAATAATGTGGAAATTTGTGTATGCTTCGTTACCAATAATTTAGTAACATTATGGTTTGGATGGTTTGTTCTGGACGGACAGGCACCTGACCGAAACTGTAAGGGCGAATACACAATAAACTCAGGAACGAGATACGTGGACGTAAATATTAGTCTGCCCTTGTTATTTGCCATATGTTATCAAAGGAACTGACTTACGCTAACGTTCACGTTTCTCGGGTAGATATTAATTTGTCCAAAATGTAAATGTTCCCGAAACGTTAACAGATTGGCAATGAAGCATACAAAAATACCCAGATAATCTAGAAATTGTAGTATGCTTCATAACCAATGTAGTAACTTTATGGTTGGTTCTAGTACCTAAGGGTTTTTCGAAACCCTGAAAATGTAAAGAATAAAAAAGGCACTTTTCATAATGCATCCTTTTTATGGGTTCAGAAAACAAGATAATAGAAATAAAAGCGACTCAAGGGAATTTGTAAGCCGAGATATACAACATAAAAAGCTTTTATTCCCATCATAGTTTTACAACCAATATAAAAATGCTTCTACGTCGCATTTTAGCAGGAAGACCTTGACCCTGGTACGCGCTTTTCCCGGCCAAAAGAGGTTGAAAAGGGGTCGGGATGGGGGGGAGGGGTGAAGGTGGAAGGATTCCAGCAACGCGAAATGCTGTAGGAAACTGTATGCATACACCTGGTGGATCAATACGAGAGCCAGGATATGAAGCCAGGACGAAGTTACCCAGCTCTATCCCACCCACCACTTTATCTCCTCTTGCGCAAGGATATCGAACAATCAGGTAAATCGTACGTACCGTTGCGCCGATGTGGCCAATTCTGCGACGCAATTGCTGAGAAAATACGACCAACGCATTATCCGCAACGATAAACCGAGTCACGTTACACAATACACGGTTTACGAGTAGCTTTTTTCTGGAAACCGCAATCTAAAGTATAAAACGTTCCATATATTGTGCTTTAAGACGATTTTTGTGAATTAGAGGTTTTAAATTTCGCGCTCAATTTTATACAACGAGTAGCAATCGTAGATCAGGGAAAAGACGAGCGGAGAAATCAAACGAAAACACTTATGGCAAGCTCAGAAATGAGCATTGTTAAAAATGATTGATAAAAGCGAGGAAAATATTTCCATTGTTAATTGTAACTGATTTTGGAATAAAACTGAAGGCGAACTTGAGAATAAAAATATTTCAGATAGAACTTGTTTATTTAACAGTAGTTATTTAGGATTCTATGTTTTTTCTCTCATTAGGTAAATGTTTAAATTTTAATTTAATCCTAATGTTGTAGGGCTCATTTTATTCCTCGCAAACTTTTCTACAAATTTCTTTGGTACGTTTTTATTAAAAAATTGTATTTATAAAGTTAACAATTGTATAATTCTTAAATAAAATTTTTTAATAAAAACGTACTAAATACATTTGTAGAAATTCATTCAAGGATACTTCCAAAGAATTCTTCCAAAATTGGTTACAATTAACAATGGGAATATTTTTATCGATTTTAAAAATCAGTTTTAACAATGCTCATTTTTTAACTTGAGGTAACTTTAGTACATACTTAAGATACGCTCAAAGGATCCAATTTCAAAGAATCATATTGAATTTATAAGAAAATATTTTATGAGAGCTTTAAATTGTAGCTTCATTTAGAATGTAATTACGTCCATAAATTACGTAATAACTGTGGGGGGATGTCAATCTGTTACATGGTTGAGGGGTAATTGATAATTCTGCGTAATATTTTTAACAAGTCAACCCTATAAAAAATATATCGCAAATTACAACATAGCGTTAAAGTTTAGTAATTACAATAAAAAATTGTAATATTGTTATAAAGTTAGATGACTTAAAATTTAAGAAATTAACTGAGAAAATAAATTCAGAATAAATCAAAATTAAAATTCCTTTTTAATGTCCAACATTCAGATTTAACTACATACGAAATTCTTAGAAATTAAAAAAAACAATTATCCAAGGATCCAATTTGGACAATACACTCTTCAATGTCCCAGTTCAAATAAAAAATAAAGAAAGAGAGGAAAGAAAAGGAAGGCAATCACTAAATCCAATTTCTAATTTTTTTATATCGTCTTTTTTATTTATTTTTTAAACTGAATAAAAAACACACACAAAATGTACCTTTTCTTCTTCTTTTTTTTCATTTTTTTTATTTAAATTTGAATTTGGAACTTCAAACGTAATACAAATTAATAAATATTTTTGTCCGTAATTTCGAAAAAATAGTAAAATATATAAAAGAGTATGTCGGCATGGTAAGGAAACATTGTTATTTCGTTTAAACATGAGCAGTGTTTATAAGAAGAATTGTGAATTTAGAAAAAAATGTCAATAACAAAATGTTGATTTTATAATCTGAAACGCTTCCCATTTTGAAGTTTTTTTGTTCAACTTCTGCTTGTCGTAATTCCTATCACTTATTTCTTTTTCCTAACTTTGAAATTTTTCACAAGAGACCACCTCGTAACTTTTGCTTCAAACCAGAGAGGAATTAAAACAAGGCGAAAACCTGACCAGAGAAAAATTAAGTTTCCGAGAGTTTTTTGCTTGGCCAACATATAAAACGGAAGAATCAAGAGAACACGTATTCCCTTGACACTTTTTACAAAAACCAAGTTGAAAAGTTTGCGTTGCCATGGTAATTTAAAACTTCCAACGCCACGCGATGTTTCATCTATATTTACAAGGAAGCTATCTGAAATCTCCAGATGCTTAAATATTTATGAATCGCGGGAAAAAATCTTCGACCCTGCTGGAAGCGTTTTCTTATTTTAGAATTGCAAACAGTTTACCAAAGTAATTCAGTAGGATCGTTATGATTTCAATCTCTCGGGTAAAATTCGGCCGATTAAAATGCAAATTTCCTGACACTGAGTGCAAATTAAATTTGTTTATAAAATAAACTGAAACGTAAAAGTTTAAAAATTTATGTTACTATTCCCATTACCATTGAAACCGTTTGCCAGAAAGTAGCCTAAGTAGTGTGTTGGCCAAAATGAAACTAAATACGCAAAAAGGGCCTATTAGATGTCACCTACTGAATTCTGAAATACGCAATATATTTATAATATTTAATTAATCTTAAAATTGATTTTAAAGTATGATGATTGTCGAAAAGGGATCTAAGTGATTTTTAAAATTTTCGCTGATATTAGAGGTTAAAATAAAACTTATGTTAAAAATGCGAAAAGCCTAAGAAAAAAGCTAAAAATTTATTTAACCTCATGACAGGACAATAATCTTATCAAATAAAAACAATAAATCGAAACACTCTTCAATAAAGAAGCTAAATCATAACCTGTATCTCATTGTCGAAAGCGGATTTAGTATCACAAAACCAAACATCATGTGTCTTAAGTCAAAAAGAAATAGAGATAAATTATTCAGTGGTAAAGACAACGGGAAACTAAGCTTAATTTTCCAAAAAGGCATACAGAATATGCATGGTGGAAAAGGGACCTGAGCAGAACAATTAAATAAATGATTTTATTTTACAAGTGAAGCATCTAAATACAGACTTCACACTCTTTTCCCTTTTTTTAGAGAATTCCTTTTTTTTTTAGTGAAACTTCCTTGATAATTAATTCTTTGTTGTTGAAAATTCATCTTTGTAGGTCCAAAATTTAACTACGTGGATACAAATTTAACTATTTTGTTAAAAAGTCATATTTCTCGTTGAAAGATCCACCAGAGTTGTTGAAAAATCACCTTTATGGATTGATAATTCGACTATTTGGTTAAAATTTCATTTCTATTGCTTGAAAATTTAACTATTTTGTTGAAAATGCAATATACTTCGACTTGAAGTCTTAAGCGTTTCATATTTAATTTAACATGGCACCTATAAATTAATTTGATTTAAAAGAATTTATTCTATACTATTTTCGATAAAAGTTTCCCTCATCTGAGATCATTTTGGGCTATGAAGTCTGTTAAAATATTAGGTTTCTGTGTTTTGTGTTATATCAGGCGTTTATCAAATGAAATCGAAGGGGTGAAAAAGTGTTCAGAATACCGTAAAGTAGTTTTCAAACGGCCCCTTGATTGAAAATATATATGTGACTATTAATTCAAATTAACAATTTAATTTTCTCAATATAGAAATTTTAGTAGTTAGGTCCCTTTTTGAGAAACCACTTCAATTAAAAAGAGAGAAGCATTATCTTTTTAATTACTTGAACTTTCATCCTGTAGTTGTTTTCTTATATTCTAGTTTCAAAAGCACTATTATAATCAAAATGTTTTTAATTAACTTAATTACCCAAAAAGCAGGTATGATGTGAATCAAATTCAGAGAAGGGTTAAGCCTAAATAAAAATATATAAACAGATTGGCATTACGCAGAGAGAAATCCGTTAACGAAACGTCAAAGACGAATCCCCAACGAAATAAATTCCTTTTTAAGGAAATAACCCTCTTGAAGTTGGGGAACCTTAAATTCAATTTAAGATGAACGGCATCGATACTACCCTTTCCCTCATCTCGCCCCAGGGATGGAGGAATTCACGATTGGGGTTTCGTCTCATTAAGTGTTGCTTCCTCGCTTCGTTAAAGATTTTCAGCCAGCAAAGGCGAATTAAATATTTAATAAGGGCCAAGAGTCCACCCTATCGAAACAAGGGCTTCGATCACAAAGAGATTTCTCAATCTCTTATTCGCACAGACTCGAAGAACTTTTTTCACAATCCTCAGACGTTTTTATCTTAGGAAACGTCCATTAATTGCCTCCCACCCTTCTTACGTAAGATTTTCATGCATATATTTTACTCAATATATCGTCAATGTATCAATTATTTTCACTTTAAACGAGTTTTCAAAAGATTTGAAGGGATTTCAAGGGATTTCTATATATTTGTAAGATTCCCAATGATTTGAAAGGATTTTAACAGATTTCCAAGGATTTTAAGCTATTTTAGAGGATTATAAATTTTTTTAAATTATCCAACTTTTACGGAATTTTACATTTTCAAAGATTTTTAGAAATTTCATGAGATTTTAAGGGATTTCAAGGGATTACAAATGTTTTAAGGTATTTCAAATGATTCAAAAAGATTTCGTGTGTTTAAAGAAATTATCTAGTACAATTTCAGAGACAATATCAATCTTTTCAAGGAATTTTACAAGATTTTTAGGACTATTACAGATTTTAAAGAATTAAGAACGATTTTCGCGGATTAAAAGGATTTTAACGGATCTGACAGATTTTAAGAGTTTTTTAAATATTTCAAAAGCAGTCGCGAGATATTACAGGAATTCAAGAGATACGGAAGTATGTTCACGAATTTTGAAGGATATCAGGGGATTTTAATGGTATTTCAAAAATTTGAAGGAGTTTTAGAAGATGGTTTCACGAGATTTCAAAAGGTTTAAAAGTTTACACGGAAAAAAGTTTACTGCCTTACAGATCTTTTTTTAAATTATGAAAACGGATTCGATGTGAAGACATCATAAAACCAAAAAATTTCTTTCAGAATGAAAGTGAAAAATTGACATTCTAACCACGTATGAAATTAATATTTTATAAAAACCGTTTCTTTGCCTGGACAATCTGAATTGCTGTTAATACACAAAAAAATTTCCGCGTATCCACAGATTTTAGAAGATTTCAAAAGATTAAATGGAATTTCAAGGGATTTCCGAAACTTTAAAAGGATTTAAAGGGATTTTCGAGGAATGGTAATGACTTCTAAAACATTTGACTGGATTTCAGAATATTTTAAGGGATTTCAAAAATTTGAAGGGATCTTGTAATCTTTCGAAATATCTTACTCAATTTCAATGATATTAACCAATTTTTAGAGATTTTAAAGGATTCTCACATATTTTAAAGGATTATGAGGATTTAGAAGATTTCAAGCGATTTTGAGGATTTCAAAAGATTTCACGAAATATAAAAAAATTGTAAGGGATTTTAAAGGGTTTAAAAAATTTCCAGGGGTTCCACCAGATTTCATGAAAGGTGTACACCAGATTTCATGAATGGAAATCCTTAACTTTATATTTATTGAGCGTGTGCAATATGAAATATTACATATAATAATAATTTTAAAAAAATGATATAACGCGGTTTTATTATGATAAAAACTTTTTCCAAAATATAATTTTTGATACAATACTTTAAACAAAAAATTATTTCAAAAGATATTTACAATTTAGTTACAATTTCAAAGTAGTGATAATCTTATCAACCTTTTAGCATCGATATTTCTTGACATTATTATCATTTAATGAAAAAAAATACCTTCTGTTCATTTTCTGGAAACAGAATCATTTTTTGGATCAAACCTTCTTTATTCTCACTTAGCATCACCATATCTCTTTAGCAAGTATTTATTTTTGCAAGAAGTTAAAAATTCATCTTTTAATCTCTAGCCAAATCCGATTTTGAAAACCCATCCAATTTTAATATCAAAATTCATCGTCGATCTTTTCGAAATTGGGTAACTTTTTTACATTTGAGATTGCCAACTTCCACATGCATTTCCTCGAACCTAGATAACTTTTTGTATCAAACTTTTTCGACTTAAATTCAAAAACACTTGGTCTCGGCGTAGACATTTGTTTTATCTTTAAACAGTGATTTCGATTTTATAGAATGTTTTTTTTTGCTCTTTTAAAAAATTCCCATTTTGATGGTTATCTAGTTTTGCATTGACACCCTTCAATTGCTCTTGTGATTCTAATCGAAACGCTCTTGAATTAAGGAGCATTAAAATAATTTAAAACAATGAAATTTCAAGAATTGTTGAAGAGATTTTTAGCTTCAAAAAATACCTGAATTCAAAGCGATTCCAGTTCATATTAAATTTATATTCATTCTTATTAACATTCAAGTGTTCAAAATTCTAAACGTTGAAATTACACGATAGTCGACTTTTAAAATATTCAAAACTTCAAAAATTTTGCTCGAAACCACAATTTTGTAACTTTACTTTAGATTTTCCAGCGACTAGTTATAAATGATTTATTTCAATTTTAGAGTTTTATATTCTGGGTTTCTGCCATATAATTTACTGTTAAATGAAAAAAGTACAACAATGTTGACATTTTTTTCTACAAAAATTATTCATGTAATTTTTAGTTGAACGCTCTCGATTTTTAAAAGTACAACAATTTTCACATTTTTATCAATACAAATTATTTATTTGATTTTTATTTGAACGTTCTTGATTTTTAGAGCGTTTAAACAATGTAAACCAATAAAATTTCAAGAATTTCTAAAGATCTTCAAGAAACATTTAAACTGAATGTGATTCGAGTTCATATGCATCCAAACATTAAAGTCTCTAAAATTCTAAACGTTGAAACCTTATGGTAATCAATTTTTAAATTATTTGAAATTCCCAAAATTGCAAATAAAACAATTTATAATTTAAAGACTTCTCAATTTGAAAACTAAAGAAGACATTTTGCAATAAAATAAAATTTTAATCTTCATTCTGTTTTCAGCTTTTCAGACAAGCAGGCTACAACCCTGAACTTTTTTCATTTAATTATACTTTATAAAGTTTAAACAGTTTTAATTAAAATCGTGGATGGTCGAAGAACATTGGGATTGAATAATATTAAATCTATCATCGGGGAATTGCAGTATTAATTGAATTTATCCGCGAGACCAATTAAACCGTCGATTTCCACTTGCGGTTAGTTTTGTGTGCTTCATAAATGTTCGTTCGACTCCATCGAGGGTAAAGCGAAGGCCGGAAAATTGAATTGTGTCCAGCAAGAAAAGCACGACTTCGCGCTCAGAAAGTTTCATTTCGCAATGATAACTATACGAGTTTCTGCTTTAACGCTCCAGGAGTGCAAGAAAAAAATGAAACAAAAATAAAAAAATCTGCTTCAGAAACCTGAGGCGAAATTTCGTTATTTCTGCAAAATAAAAAGTCAGCTCGTGAACGACGAAACGTTTCTTCGTGGATAGAATTACAAATATCTGTTCTAGTTTGATCCGAGTCTCATTTACAGGAAAGAATAATTTTTTATCTCTGGTGGTGTAAGACTTTTCATATACCACGTATTTCTTTTCTGCTAGTTGATACTTTATTTTCTTAAAATTGGGGAAAATGAGAGTTTCCTAATTTATAAATTATTATTATAATGATCCATTAGTTTTATCGTCACGCAGTAAATGCCAGTTGATGAATTTGATCTCGAATTTGGATAAAAAGAAATTTTCCACATTGTTTTAAACAAAAAATCATTAAGTTTCGCCAAAAACTTGAAATATATATGTACCTTAATTTAAAGAAACACTTTTTAAAGGTAAAAAATATATATTTCCAGAGTCATACCAATTTTTAGCCTAAAATAGAAAAATTGGTATTTTTCTCTGAATTTTAAATTACACATTTCCTAGAACATTCCCAGTTGGTCCTAAGAATTCGTAAATCATCCAGGAGTGGGATACGCAACTTGATAAATATATAGAAACACTTTTAGAAAGAAAAACAATTTCCTTCCTGACACTAAAATTAATTTTTCTTACTAAAAATTTAACTATTTCAGTTGAAGATTCATTATCTTAGTAGAAAATTCAGCTCTTTAGTTGAAAATCCAACTATTTTTGGCTGAAAGTTAATTCTTTTTGGTTGAAAAGTCTACTATTAAATTTTTGATTAAAAATTCCACTACTTTGAAAAAATTCAAATATTTAGTTGAAAATCAACTTTATTTTTACATTCATATTCGCGGGTTGAAAATTCAACTCTTTTGTTGAAAACTCGTCTTTTTGGTAGGAAAATTAAACTCTTATAGCCGTAATTTAACCTTTTTTGTCACAAATGCAACTGCTTGGTTGAAAGTTGAACTCGTTTGTTAAAAATGTATTCTTTTGGTTGAAGATACAACATTTTAGCTGAAAATTCAACAATTGGTTCAAAATTCATCATTTTTAGTTGAATATAGAACTATTTGGTTAGAAATATAATTATTGGGTTGAAAATTGAATTCCTTTATCAAAATTATTTATTTAGGTTTTGTTGAAAATGGAAATATTTTGTTAAAGATTTTTTTTTATGGTTGAAAATTAATTTTTATAACTGAAAATTTAACTGATCCATTCTTTGAAAAATGTATATTTTCTAGTTGATAATTCCTCTATTTGATTGAAAATTTGGTTAAAAGTTTAACTATTTGACTGAAAATTCATGTTTTTTGTTTAAAATTCAACGTTTTCGAAAGCATTTTCTGTTAATCCTAGGAAGTTGTGAATCTTTCAAAAAGGGAGTCGGAACTAGGTGAAGCTATAGACACACTTTGAGAAAAAAATTTATTTCGAGAGACATAGCCCTCTCTCACTGCAATATAGAATTTTCTAAACCATTCCTTGTTGGTCCGATGAAATGTTAAGTCATCCAGAAGTTGATCAGAACTAGGCAAATCTTTAGAATCAGTTTTAGAAAGATGAAAAGTTAATTTCCTAATCCAGGTTCAGGGTTTAATCTGCATGTATAGACAGACATGATGAAGTTTTAAAAACATCATGTCGTTAATGATTAACCTTCGGCTTTCAGTAAAAGGTATAACAACTGCCATGAATTTAGTAATTCGCGAAACGCAGAACAAGAGAGAGAATTTTCGGTGCAACATTGTGTAATTAAATTGACGCAAATTGTGCATTTTGAGCTAACGCGTTTTGTTGCGGTGGGAGTTTTCTTACAGCCGAATTACGGTGCGTATAGCGCGAGGGACCGTGGTCATGTTTTTTCACAAGAACACAGTGGCTCGTTTCTGCATATGCAGACACCTACACATTACTTTATCGTAATTACGGACGCTGTTAATGCGACCCTGCGAATTATATTTGCTGGACTTAATTTAAGAGAACTACATTATTTGAACAATTTCCAATTACCTTGTTATAATGATAAATACTCAGTCACAAAAATGATATATATATATATTGTTATTATGTCATACGATCAGGTACAAGTCGAATTTACTGGGGCATTTAATAAGGGTCATACGAAAATAATAAACAATTACTAGGAGCAATGGGTACGATTAGAGATGTTTATTGTGAATTGGAATATTGGATTAATATCATATTATTGTCAGTTTCAAATGAAGCAAAATTATAAAAAAGTCTAGGTCATAGTGTGAAAATGATTTAGTATTTAGATATATCATCCACCGATTGACCAAAATTTTGTTGTTGATTTTTTACAAACATTTGAAGATTACCAAAGAATTCTGAAAACATGACAGATTTTTTTAACGAAATGCAGTATTTTTCGAACGAACATATGTGTTTCGGATTTTCTTTTTGTACTCGTTGTGGAAAATCTATTTCTTTTAATCAATCAAAGAAAAGTTTAAACAGTTTGGAAAATAAAAAATTGGCGCCGCCGTTTTTGTAAATTTTAGAAAATAGATTTTCTTAAAAACATCACTATTTAAAATTCATTTTTTAGAGTGACAGATGGTAATATGTACTACATATTCCTTGATTTTCGTTTCTGATAAACCACTATTTCTTATTGATAAAAAATCAAAATTTATGATTTTTTCCGAAAATCACTATGCCAGAAGGGAAAGATATGAATAGGAAAATTTTGTTTGGTTAAAAATTGTAGCAAAAAAATATTGTTCACTCTTACGATATTTGGTATCGCACCAGATCCTCAATTACAAAATAAATCATATAACGTGTCCCTCGTATTCTTGATCTCATAAATGATTTTTTACTAACTATTCTTTTGTTTAACTATCTTGAAAACATTTGTATTTTTCACGCAGTTACTTTTCATAATTCAATCGGTCTAAAATTCTTGAAAATAGATTTTCTGAAAAGCGTCAGTATTTAGTAGTTCGAACTCAGGTAATTTTTTAAATCTTTTATTATCTTTACTGCAGTTAAGTTAAAATTCAAAGCGGAAAGTGACTGCATGGAAAATGAAAGAATATTTTCAAGATAGAAGCAAAAGGATAATCAGTGAAAAATAATAAATGATGATATCAGGACTCTGTGAAGCTCGCTGTGAAGGAGATGCAATATGATTTAGTAATTGAGGGTAAGTTCTTGCGTTGCCAATTTACTTTCTTTCATAAATTTTCAACCTAAGAATATTATCCTTTTCACATTTTTCCCTTTTTGGTAGCGATTTTCGAAAAAAATTATAAATTTCGATTTTGTTTAAAAAATATTTTTTTCAGTGTGAAGCTGTGGTTTACCAAGAACGAAACTCAAAGAATATGTAGGACATACTACTATCTACCTTAAAACGAAAAAAATTATGAAGTGGGGTTTTTGAAAAAATCTATTTTCAAGAATTTTATCAAAACAGCCGCCATTTTGTCACTTTTCAACAAAACAAAACAAAATTGTATGAGAATATGCTGGAGCTTTATGTGCTTTGAGAATGTTATGAACATTTAGGAGTATTTTGAATTATGATTTAAAGAATCTTTATCAACTTTTAAAGCAAAAATGTGTCCCTGTTTACATATTTTGAGCATACAACAGTATGCGATTTAAGACTAGTTTAGAACTCACTTCATTCTAGAGTATTTATGTAAAAAATTTATGTATTAATTATGCTACTTAAATTCTCTTAAATGCTCTATAAATAGTCTGTTCTAACTTATATGCTGAGCATATTCTCGAGAGCATTTCCACAACATAAATTCTTGAGAATTTAAGAACTTTAAATCTCCCACGTTGAATAAAAAAAGACAATCAAAAATATCTGTGTTTGTTCGAAATATACTGCAGTTTGAAAAAAATGCTGTCATTTTCTGAGAATTCTTAGGTTATCTTCAAATGATTTTGAATTATTTCCACTCTCGAATTATATATCCAAATACCAAATTATTTTGACCCCTATGCTGAAACTTTCTGCATGATTTGATATGGAATTGATAATGTTTTTAATCTATATTACTGAATTATTATTATTTATGTTTATTTCATTTTTAAGTCGAATAAAATCCGTTCCGAGTAAAATATTGTGATAACAGGTATGGGATTGGTACTTGCTTTAATACCTACACTGTAAAAAAAAGTATCATTTCAAGGCTAGTTATCGGTACTGAAACAGTCTTGCAAAAATATAGTCTCGGGTGGCTCTATTCTAATGCCACTTTATTTTGATGCCACTAAACGACTTTTTAGTACAACTTTTTTGGATCAAAACAGGACTGAAGTGAGAATCAAATTTTTCCTGTTTCTTTCAAGCATGAAGTTTAGTTCGCTAGTACGTACCACTTTTCAATCTGCAGTTAGCAAAGTAAAATAGTACGAATAATGGCTTCAAAACAGGACGATTTTTTTTATTATATCAGAACGCTACAAAAATGATGCTCACACGGAGAAAAATGGATTGTCAGTCTGAAAATCTAGAATGTCAGACATACTATATTTGAGTTTCAACTATGGGACAGCCCCCTAGGTGGTCAGGCGTACGATCCATGGTGTGTCACAATTGTATGGTCAGCTTCACTATCCCAGAGTGTAGAGTTTACGATCCTGGAGTTTAAAACTGATTATCACAGGAATTTTAGTTTGATTATTCTGTAGTGTCAACTTAATCATATCAGTTGGTCAACTTTATAATCTTTTGTTCTTCTTCTACCTACATATATATATTCCTTAGAGTAAGAGAGGCAAAAGAGACGGAAATTAAATTAATAAATGAAGCCTGAAAAACATGAAAGTTGATATAAAATCGATCAATTCTGAAAGCATCATTATTATTTTTGAAGAGTAGGATGACTTGAGACATGATTGTATATGGATAAAAACGTTGACACCATAATACTTTGAACACGAGAGGCTAAGGAAACGGCGTCACTGCACTGAATTAAAACATTAATACTGGAAAATTTAGAAAACAATATAAATGCTTATTACTAATCTCGCAAGTCTTGTTTCTTTCTTAACGAATTACGAAATGCTGAGCACATTTTCGGTCGAAAATGTTGAGAATACGCACTAATTAATGAGTGACGCCTTTGTCCTTAATCCCTCGGAAATATCCAATTTGGCGTTCAAAATCAGAACGAAAATCACTCAAGCCACTCTTCAACATGCTCTCCACATTATATTCACTCTCGACACATGTTTGAAGTATCAAAAGATGGTTTAAACTAATTAACAGTGTTGTAAAACACGGCTAACGTGACACCGAACGTCAGTCGCTCCAAAAATGCGTTTCGGGTGTCGGCTGTGTTCGCTCGGCGTTCGGTAGAGGTCGTGACACAGCCACTTCTGTTTGACATTCTGGAGTGTCGATTTGACTATACTAATAGTGAGTCTGAATCACCTATGATTATTCAAACAGAATATAAAATTATGGTCTGCCTGACTATGAAGAAAAAATTGTGGGTGGTACTTGAAACTATTTAGATTATCAAACTGACGATCTAAATTTTGACACTTCAAGTTTGACTATCCATTTTTCTCCGTGCAATTGAAATGAAACCATATTTTTTACAGTGTATGTGGTGAAAACTTCTCTATCATTTCGCTGCACTGATACGTGTTTAATGTAGGAATCACCTATCGTACAATTTTGGAATCGTAATTGAATTATCAAACACTCGCGGTGAGCGAGATATGACAGACCACATTGGAGCGAAATTTCCGCCCGGGGGTAGCAACGTGTGGCGATAAATTCAAAATAGATTAAAGCGACCTGAGTGAAATCCGGATAGAAATAGCAAATATCCTTAATGAAATGCCACTTGCAAAGGCAATTTGCCAAATTTTAATTTTGATGTACAATCTTATTATAAATATATATGCGAATTTTTAATTATAATCTTCAAAGACCAAAACACTACACTCATTAACAACAAACAGCAAATAATTTTTATAATTTCAAGTGATAGAAAAATTGTCATGGAATGGGGGACTCGAACCCTAACTGTGTGTCTGCTGGAAAGGCAACATGCCATGGTCCGAGCCATGGTCCGTAATTTTCAGACCTAAAAAATTTAAGTTATCTTCTTAACTTCAAAATCGTACGCAAACTAAAATTGATGCATAAAATAAATACTTTTATGTGACTCCGGTGCGTGAGTCCGGACCGTGAGACCGCACGTTCACGGTAGCGTCACAATTTTATATTTCTGTTTCAATTTGTTTCAAGATATTTAAAACGCAAGATGTCAAACACAAAAAACCGTGAGCTTGATGCGGTTACTCAGAGTACGGAACGCGGCCATCACAGAAAAATATTACACCCTAATTATCCCTGATTTGTAAAAAAACTGAAAAATTAGTATGCACTGATAGAAATAATAATGTTGATTCAACCATATGATCGTTGGTTGAAAAATTACGAGTATATTTATAATATAATACGTGTACTTCAATGATAAAGAGTAGGAAATGCACTTACTGAAATATGGTAAATACAAGTTACTTATATTTGTTGTTCAAAAATGTAATATATGTGTTGTTATTGCATGAAATGTGTAATTCTATTAAACATTTGCTTGAGGGAACTATCTCTGAAATGTTGTCGTTTAGCAATACCCTTTGTATGACTGATTTACGTAAGCAACAAGAATCGGATGGCCAAAACAGACATCCTGTATGGCTGTATCTATACAAGCAATAAAATAGGGTTAATTTAATCATAAATATTGTTGTACCACTTATTCATTTCTATCAGTGTGGATGTATGGACGTGCGGTCTCTCAGACCGCACCATACTTCTGATATGTGGATCCCTCTCCACACTGGTGTAAACAATTATTAATAATAGAAGTTGATCATATTTATTAATTTCTTACTTATTCCAATGTTCCTTCATATACTTGTATAAGTAAGATAACAACAAGTTCTTTGCTCATTTAATGAGATATAAATATATATACACTGTAAGAAAAATCTGTACTAGATTTAGTATACATGTAATGGAAGCAAGAATGCACAACATGAAATTAAATTTAGTATACCAGCGTACAGTAAATTTAGTATATGCATATACTGAATTTAGTGTGCACGTACATAAAATTTAGTATACGCGTATTCTAAATTCAGTATGCATGTATACGAAATTTAGTATACGCATATATTAAATTCAGTACACGCGTTCCGTTTCGCGTGGGTTCCGTCTTCATCATCTATAAAAATGATCAGATGAAAAATGAAAATAAAAAACGAAGTTTTAATTTTGAAATAATCATATGGCTATGCTACATTTACGTTAATAATTTAAACATACCTTTTAAAGAGAAGACTTCGCATAACATCTCAGAAAGAAGCCGAAACTTTTAGCATTACAAAGAACTCAAACAAATGCCACCGGCCACGTTGCCCAACTCGCGTGAATAAAAACGCGCTTGCGCAGCTGAATATAGTAAACACGCATATGAATTTTAGTATACAGAAACTATGAAATTCATATACGTGAAAGAAACTTACTGTACGCTTAATAAATTTAGTATACATATAACTTCATAAATGAAATTTAGTATACGTAAGTATACTAAAATTACCAAGTATAATGAATTTAGTAAACATATAGGAAATTTAATATGCTCATGTATACTAAAATTGCAAATATTTCTAACAGTGTAGCGGTCTGTGAGAGCTCAGGACAATATTAGTGCAAAAATGAAATCACGCCCATACTTGAAGGTTCGAAAGTAAAATAAATTTTATACGAAGCCCCTATCTGCAAATCGAAGCTACTCAGCGAAGCGAGATTGTGCCCGACAATCCGGGAATTCCGGTTGGCGTTTAACAGTTTCTATGTGGCTTATTGCGAAACAATGGTGTAGCATTTCCCCTACACTGACGCCCACGCAACCATTTTCCTCGCTTTAGTGACTCGGTGTGTAGAGGAATGCACCCCCTGTATCATTGAGGTGTATGAAATGATGCACAGACATAGGAAAGCTGGTAAATAGCCATAGATACTACACAGAACAGGTTAGTGTTCTGCTATTTCTGGCTATTCTGTGTTATTCCTCGTTTACCACTCTACCTGTTTACAGGGAAAATGTGAAGATCCGCACTATCCATTCTGATAATGGCTAGTACTACTCGGAAAATTATTATTATCCCTCTAGTAAAGAGTCGGTTTGATGCGCTTGGAAAAGCTCGTTCATTGACTTTTCTCTTGGGTACCCTGAAAATGTCAGGTTGCCTCGATACTCCAACCACTCTGGTGGAAAAGCAATTTTATTGATATTCTCTCCTCTTATAATCGTTTTATGACAAAAGAATGACATTATTTTTCATGGAAATGTCAATTCGTTCACTTTCAGTATATATTTTAAATGACAGTGATATTTTCTATAAAAATTAAGAGTGTATTTAAGAAATAAATTCAAAATTAAATATATATTTTAATAACTTGGGCATGTAATTAGTCCACGCGAGCAACCTCTTCCCTTACTTTAAACAGTTTAATTTTTAGTTTCTAAAGAAAATTTGAAAACATATTCTCTCAGGCTGTCTCGTGACACCCTGTTGATCGATGAGAGCTTATTAAGTTACTTTAATGTTAATTATATGAAAGTTAACATTTTTTCTCATAAATAGGTTGAAAGCTATCGAGGTTCCTTATAAAATAGTACAGTATAAAGTCATTTTGGCAATTTATTATGAAGATATTGCAGGAGTAGCGCAAATTTAAATGTTTTCTTAAAATTTAAATAAAATATAATTCATGTAATAAAAATTTTTTAATTAAGGTAAATTGCTATAAAAACGCACCAACTTGTTACCATTCTTTTGTAAAATGTTTATTATATTACATTTTATTTAAGAAAACATTGCAATTTGAACTATTTTTGGAATATCGTGTTAAAAAATCAAGCCAAAAAGGTCGGCAAGCGCCCTCAAGAAAGGGTTTCATAGTCTACAGGATTTCAGGGTAACTTTAATGATTGTTTAAAAGTGTTCTTATTTCAATTTATTTTGCGATTTTTATTCGGATTAAAAGAAAATTTTCCAGGATAGGGGTCTGAAAAACAAAAAGTTATCATGTTTCTTATATATAACCAGCGAAATACAAAAATAAGAATATAACATAACAAATTTTATTTTTTGTTGCAATTATCAATATCAGGCGGTTCAATTTGTAACACTGTCGAGGAAACTCGGACTAAAAGAAAATCTTTCAGCATAGGGGTCTGAAACCCCAAATTTACCAATTTCTTCATATTTCTTAGTTTTTAACCACTGATTAAAAAAAGAGGCCATAATAAATAAGCGAATTAAAATATTTTTTCTCGAGTATACTACGGATGTTTAACATCCACGCCAAATTTCAACCCTCTAGCACAAATATTGTAGGAGCTAGGAATGGTAAACGACAGACGGACGAACGGACATCCGACCGGTCTCCTAAGGGTTTTCAGCGCCGCTTACGAGACCGTAAAAATGGACAAAATGCCTTCATCCTGACTCATTTTATAGAGAATTCGAATAGCTTTCGACCTATTTAAGAGATAATAATTATTTAATTCATATAATTAATGTTAAAAGAACTTAAGGAATCATCGAAAAACTTTGATGGTATTATGTATATACGATACGTGAAGCAATCAAATTGTCCTTTCTGATTCTCGACTAAACAGCAAAAAGAAGATAAAGTAGAAAAAAGAAGATTTTGCGATAGAAAAAAAATTGCCGATCCTAAATGAAATTCCTGGATTTCCCCGATTTTCCGGTCTGCTAGACATCCTATCTTTGGCAAATCAAGGAAGAATTTAATTTGGCTTTTAAAAAATTCCACAAAAAATATACAAATTAAAATGCAGAAATTCTGTAAAAAGTTTTTCAATCTTGCACAAAAAGTACTAAGTTACACAATAAATTGATCACGAATATAAATTCAGAATACAATCAAGAAATTCCATGGCTACGGGGATTCAAACCCCCGACAGTGTGTTCCTTCAGATTACTAAATCAATGTATTAGCTCGCACGACCGGACTGCTGCCCAAATTTTAATTATTTCAATTTGCATTTGCATCTCAAAATGACGATAAACTAAATGATTATCTTTTCCTCGAATACTCCAACCTAACCATAATTCTCCTTTCTTTCCCAAGTAGTTACTCATTTAGACATAAATATTAAGACAAAAGAAATGACTTTATTAAAAGCTTTTTAACTTCGCGATATGATTTAGAGTGTCGTTACAACTCAGTGGAGACATTAATTTTATTTACGGGCGCAAGATGCTTTCCCTCTCAGGAAGATGATACAAAAGTTGTAAATAACCTTTCATGCTCGTAACTCTGGCAGCGAGAAAATTACTATCGAAATTATTCTCCCACGCACGTTATCGTGCAGTACACGCTCTAGGGTACTTTAGGCTTAAGGGTTGTATAACCGTGTATACTGTATATGTTTGGAAGACCATGAGAGAAATTACTTTAATGATGGTCCTTGTCATCCAGGAAAAAATCACTTTTCCCCAGAGGGCTCTGAGAAAAAAGAGTTGAAGTCACTTCCGTCCTTGTAGAACTCGAGGGTGTGGATTGAGTGGACGGTTGTTCACTTTTTTTCGGATGTCGAGAGTCGAATAACTACGCAGTTTGCGTGAACCTTCAACACTACCTCAACTGACAATGAATAGGAAGCGCTAACTTTTTGCTTTTTACCCTCAAGGTAGTTTATAAAATAAAAAATCTCCCCAAGTTTTATTTTTATCTAATAAAAATGTATGTCAGCTTTGCCTCTGAATATGGGTTCGTCCATAACCTATGCTACCAATTTTATGGGGGGGGGGGGGGG
>CAKNWT010198291.1:0-12269 GCA_932066315.1 Andricus coriarius | reverse complement strand
ATTGTGACCTAGTGTTTATTTGTATTTATTTTCAACCTATCGATACTTTAATGTAAAGGAACATGCACAGATAGACGATGGAATTTTGAGGATTATAAAATTGAAATGATGTATTAATCATCCTATTACCGAGGGGGGAGGTTGGATCGTCGCACATATTGTATCGATCGATATTCTGATTAGGTGCTCCTCGAGTCTACGATAATTGTTATACTATTGTTTATTATTGCAAGTAGTTGCTATGTCCATAAATGAATCCTTGTTCTACCTGCCCTTTTCCCCCTCTTCTACGATAAGAGTGAGAGCCGGGCAACGATAACGAGAGAAGTCGATTTTCACCTTTTCACTTGTGATAAAACCACTACGGATTTTAGTTGTGTAGCTTTCGAATAAAAATAAATATTACAGATTTAAACCATTGTGTTTCATTTAATATAACTGGTAAATTGTAGATTCAGTGTTTGATAAATAATATTAATTTACTACTCGACAAAACAGTGATTTCATACCGTAGGAGTTGAATAAAAAATCTCTAGTGATTTTAGTCACTAAGAAATAATGATTTCCTTAATTGGATGTTTAAGGTATGAAAAAACCGCCAAAACATGCTGTATACACAAAAGATCATTAATCTTTCTAGTTCGTGGTTATGAACTTTTTGTTTCGGTTCATCAAAATGTGAAACTTTAAGCCAAATATATCAAAGAGGTTTCGAATAAAAAACATTTCACTAAAATAAGCATTTTTCTATCAAAATGCATGTAAAAATTGAAAATTTGAACAGAGTTTGTCTGAAAACTGTCCATTTATCTTACTTTTTTCTTTCGAATTTTTACTCTACAGGTCCAAAAATACAAAAAAATTAGATTTTTATTTTTTACAAAAAGCCATTTACTGTACATTTCGTGCGGGGTCCTTTTGTACGCAGACGATTTTCTTTCGAAATACTATCCCTTTGAGAAGCAAATGCGCACAATAGTTTGGCTTGGTTTCTCCCCTTCATTATTACTTGAATTTTAACTTTCAATAGTTTTTAACGCATAAGACACCAAACAAAATATCTAAATAAAATAACGGTTGAAATGTTAAAATCGAGGGACATAATTTTATAACCTATAACTTTGTTTGGATTAAGCGTTTGACAGATTTCCTCGAATGAAAATGGTTCTGGTTGATTTAACTTAAAATGTATACCTACCGTGTTTGATTAACTTACCTTTATCGCCATAGAATCTACTTAAAACCATTTTAACAGTATACTTTACACTATAATAGATAACCGAAACCAATAGGAAAATTTGTGTTTTGTGAATATAATATACTATATTTAATTTATGCGAGATGGCGCTAAATTGTGTAGGATGCATTGATTCCATAAGACGCGTTCAATTCACAGATAAATTGCTTAATTAATCACAACTAAATTTCATCAGAATAATCCATGATTATAGGCGAAATTTTGATTTTATCGAAATGATTCTCCTCAAGTCAAATTCAATTCACTAAATTAAAGCATTTTCTTTTCTTCCAGCTTTGTGAGCGTCCACATACGTATAATGTGACGCTCTGAAGGGAAGTGAGAGGCTGGCCTAACGCAGTATTTTCCTTTTGTAGTAAGAAATAAAATTTAAATCCTCCTCAATACATTAAAGATAAATATTATCGACACAAAAATATGAAGCAGTTTTATGGCTGCTGTCTAAGTTAATCTTTAAATAATATCAATGTTTTAACATAAAAAGAAATGCCTAAAGAATTTAATTAAATGTTATCTCATTATAGTGTCAAGTAGTTTTAATTCAGTATTCATTGTTCGATTAGTCACATAACATTTTAGGGTTTGAGGGGGGAGGGGGGGCACCGAAAATGTTAAAATCATCACAAGAGGGAAGGATATGCAGATGCTCCCTTTTTCCTGCAACAAGGAATATTTGGTTTTATTTTTTAAAACAATATAAAGAAGCTATATTCATAATCATATATTCACACACAATAAAACTTCATTTTATTTAAAACTGCTTTAAAAACTCGCACAGATTAAAACGACAATAAGCTGACACCAGTCATACTGAAAACTGTTGCATACTTGAAAAATTTTTTTGCTCAAGCCAAATAATATTTTTTTTTTGTTAGAACAACCACTTTTTTAATAATTAAAACTAAATTTTTGGCTATTGCAACCAAATTTTTAAAAAATGCACAGAAAATGGGCCACCTACCATAATCATCTTCAAAGCAAGGAAACCAAACTACAATAACCTTACTTTCTTTTCTCAATGTTTAGTTAAAAATCCAGATATTAATTCCTAATATCCATTTTCTGCGTATTTAAAGAATTGAAAAAAAAATTTCATATACTGTTCGAAAGGCTACTTTCAATACCTCAGAAACTGTCTCATGATGTAATAAATTTTTAAGCTCGACTTTTAATCAACTCCATCTCATAAATTTTCAATTCTACTTCTAGATATTATCATACATCTGACATATGAATCACTGTTGCACCATACTTATTGTTCTTGGTTCTATCACATGCTACTGTTCGCCAAGAGTGAGCAAACCTTTTACGTTGGTACCGATGTGCTTGAGCCAGCATTATGTCCGTATTACGCGTAATGATAGAGCCGAGACGCCACTATAACGCGTAGCACCCGCATTTGCCGCGATCTGCTCTCTAAACGGCTACCTAATTACAGGACAATGGCGAAACGAGTCTTGAGGGTGCCTCTCTCTTTCTCTCGCTTCCGCGCCTGCTGGTCCATGATGCATCCAAGGAAAAAAAAACCGACGCGTCTGCGAAGGATCGTTCACGGATGGGCACTTGGCCAGAAACATACCTATCTCGTTTAACGAGGGAAATTTGCCATTTTTTCCACGCGTTATAGTTCAACCAGAGCACTAATGGAATCGACGTATAGCCATCTATTAGTGCCAGAGAAAAGTTAGAGTAATTCCGTTATTTTTCAATCGACTAACGATAGGTGGTCTATTTACGGGTTTATGAGATCAGCCGATTCATTCTTCTTCATGATCATAAAATATGAACAGCGCTCAGCTGTACGCTTCTGAGAAGAAAAAATTTGGTATAGGTGCATAATGCATGAAGTATTTTTATAATATAATTGATAGTTAATTTGTTAAAAACGGAGAGTAATATTTTATTAAGACATTAATGCTTGAATGAAAAAAAGTTTCTTTTTGTTTCGAAGAGATGCTCCCCACTCTCTCAAAATGATTCAGTGAGGTTCACTGGTTACGCAGTACCACTAATCATTTGATTGTATGCGTCGTCGTCCGTCAGCTGGTTAGGTATGACACTTATTACCAAGGTAGCCAACTATCTAGACCCAAAATGCGGGACGGCCGGACATTACCACTGAAGACCTTTTCCTTTTTTCTTTAGGGGAGGGTTTTTGAAATAAACGGAAAAACATTGGTAGCCAACATAGTTGGCTACCTTGGTCATAGTACAAAAAACATTATGCTACTTATACGCGCGTATTATAAACTTGAAAGAAGTGCGAGTGTAGTGAATATTTATTTTTTTACCAAAAAGGTATAAATTGTATAAAAAGCATACTAAATGCGGGACATGCGGGGCGCTACCTCAATGTTGCGGGACACTTTGCGGGTCAAATTTCAAAGCGGGACAGAAGGTACTAATGCAAGAACGTCCCGGCGAATGCGAGACGGTTGGCTACCTTGCTTATCACTCATAACTTTTGTGCTAACCTTTGCAAAATCATCTACTAATCACCTCTTTTTACTCCCACAACAATAAATGAGAACTGGACTGTAATTTATAATAGGATATAATACATTGCGCCTAACTCTGCACGGAAAAAATAAGTTGTCGAAACTTTACTTGACTAGTCATCCATTCTAGGATAGGACGCTTTTTTTTAGAATCTCATTCAATTCTTATTAAAGAACAGCAGACTTTATCGAAAAAGTGAAAAAAGTCTTAGAATTATTGCAATACAATCTAGGAACATCAGTTCTCGAATTTGTATTCAGCAGAATTTGACAAAGTTCTAGACAAGCATTCAATATTCTATAAAAAGTCATCCAGATTTCAAAATGTTTCAAATACAATAACTCCCAGCAGAGAAACGAATAACTGATTTAGTAGTTGTCGAAGAATTCGTTGACTGTTGTCTACGTTATCTATGACAGCCACATTGGACGCTTGTGTTAACACGTAGTGACATTCATATATGTGAAGTGGCGTATGTAAGTCTGAATAAAGTCGCAGTAACCGGCCATGGACAAATTTACGTGGAGTTAAATAATAATAACATTCAATAATATAACATTAACATTAATATAACATTATAGCCTCGGTGGCTCAGTTGGTTAGACGCTCGGACTTCGCCTTAGAGGTCCGGGGTTCGATCCCTGAGCCGGTACCTCTTGAAATTTTTCAATGTACCTTTACCGAGGTTCTGGTGGTTCGGATCCCACCTTAAGTTGTAGGTCCCCCCATCATGCACCTGACTGCAACCCAGTCCGTGAATGATGGGGTAAAAATCAGGCTTTGCCCAATGTGTTAAGGCACACGTTCTTATCAGATCACTTGATTGCATTACAATAATGCGTCCGTGACTGATAATATATACCGGGACAGCCCCGTGCATACTATTCAAAAATAAAAAATAATCCAACTACACAAAAATGCCTTCGACACATTGGGCTGTAACCATCTTAAGCTTTAGACAATAATTTTTTTTACATTCTCGGTGGCTCAGTTGGTTAGACGTTTGAACTTCACCTTAGAGGTCCGGGGTTCGAACCCTGAGCCGGTACCTCTTGAAATTTTTCTATGCACCTTTACCGAGGTTCTGGTGGTTCGGATCCCACCTTAAGCTGTAGGTCCCCCCCATCATGCACTTGACTGCAACCCAGTCCGTGAATGATGGGGTAAAAGCCAGGCTTTGCCCAATGTGTTAAGGCACACGCTCTTATCAGATCACTTGATTGCATTACAATAATGGGTCCGTGAGTGATAATATATACCGGGACAGCCCCGTGCATACTATTCAAAAAATAAATAAAATAAAATCCAACTTTAAATCCATTGGGCTGTAACCATCTTAAGCTTGAGACATTAATTTTAACATTTAATAATTACGTTCAAAATTGGCTAATTTCAAATTACAAGCGTTAATAAAAGTTTAAAGCTTTCAACATAAAAAGGGATTTTATTTCATGAAATTTATTTTTCATGCGTTGAAACGGGCCAGGTATTTTTCACACGGCCTTGCAGTGCCGTGCTTCGGCTCTTTGCTGGAATTTGTGCAAAATATTCTATCTGTTAGGTTAGCCGTGGGGTTTAGTTGTTAGGGATAACTTGCGTTCTCTGCGTTAGACATAGGTGTTAAGTGGTTCGAATCCCGCCGCAGAATTTCTCTCGATTTTTCATAGTGTCAAATATATGTGTTTGTGTGTGCAGTGTTCGACTGTGTTAAAGTAAATATAACTCAAGCATAAGCCGAAATAATTTTTGTTTAATTTGGCAACACTGTCTTCTAGAAACTCTTTAGGAGTCATCGAAAGTTTCATTGACTGGCTTCGAAGCATTAGTGCACGTGTGTTTCACGAACTCTATTCCTCTGGTCTTCACATTTTCATTGAAAGTCTGTTTGGCTGCTTTTTACCGTCATCTGAAATTGTGGGGAGTTTGACTTAGTTATTGTCTCTTTAGTTTATTCATTCTCGGAAAAGAGGCTGCACCTGAAATAAAAAAACTCTGCGCGTAGCTCGAAGGTCAGCGCCGAGCAGGTAGAATGGAACCTTTTCCCACGACGTTATATGTAATTGGATCAGGAATTTGTTTTCACTTTTATAATTATTATTTTTCCTCAAAGTTCAGTTCAGTTCAAGTTGACCCTTTGTGGTAGGAGGTTCCGTTTTGCCCGTGTGAGCGAGTCTCATGTTTGGATTATGTGTGTGAGCCATTGTGGGTGTTAAATATCATAAGAACGAGTCTCATGTTTGGATTATGTGCATCGATTTTGAATGGATTACTGTATGGCGGACTGTTTGTCATCCTACTATTATCAACGAGTCTCAGGTTGGATTATTTGTGTTTACCACTGTATGGATGAGGTAATTTCTGACTTACTCTTGTGATTACTATTTGAATTTCGGCTTTTTCCTCCACTCATGGAGTGGAGGTTTTTTATGCCAAACAATAAACTCTTTCCTTTGCAACTAGAAATTGGGTTGTGGTTATTTGAACCCCAATACGCTCCACTAGCAATTAAGTACCTGATCATTACTCAAACAAAGTCTTTTGTACTTTCTACGATTCTTGCTAGTTTTTAAATATGTATCAATCAAAGTTTCTAATGACGATACTTTCAATTTATGACATACGTTTGGCCCTATCCTAGAGTGGTTGACTCAGTCATTTAAAATTTCAACAACTAATTTTTTCCGTGTGGGAAGGCTCATCATTACGTCAACGTGTCGCATCGTTCAAAGGCAAACCCAACGGGTCAAGTGCTTCTCCACTTTCAAGCGAAAGATATTATGTCCCCTGCTTAGTACAGTCAGGCCTGAAATATTTCGAACATAAACACTAGTACGCAATGAAGTTCGTTTTCACTTGAGAAATGCAAAGACCCGACATATGACACGCGCGTACCAGACGTATCGAGGTTCACTTCTTGGCCGCGTGGAGCGCTATAGCAATGGTTGAATCTATCATTTGGCATCACTGGTATATTCAGTAACGCTGTTTAGTTAAGTCACTTACTAGTTCACCCAGTAAAAATCAGAAAATCACTGCTTCACCAGTAATAATTTAAAATACTGAGTTAACCAGAGACATTTTCACTAGTTTGGCTTAAAAGAGAAAAAGCATTCCATTTTACGTAAAAATAACCGTGTATTTTTCTTTAATTTTTTTGATATCGTATTTTCTGAAATGATGTATCAAAAACATTTTTTTGTCTCAAAAATTAAAAACAGACCATAAAAAAGTAATAATTTGAAAAATTGTAGAAATTAGACAGTAAAGAATGTCCCATTGAAATCCAGTTGGGACCCCAGATAAAATCCCACTCTCACAACTCACAAGGGGTGGGAAAGTAGGAGAAGTGAGGGGAATTAAGGGTGGTAAGTAGAGAAAATGAGGGGAAGCCAGGGGAAATGCATGGAGGGTAAGTAGTGGACGCAGTAGTGGAAGTGAGGGTAGGGAATGTATGAGAAGTGGTGGAAAATAAAAGGAGGGGATGCAGGGGAAGTGAGAACAAATATGAGGGAAGTGAGAAGAAGGGAAGTAGACGAGAAAGAAGATGGGGAAGGGAGGAGAAGAGAAGGCTTAAGTTTAGGGAAGGGAAGAAGGCGTGGAGAAGGGAAGTAGGGAAATGTAGGGGAACGTAGGGTTAGTAGGGGTAGTAGGGGTGGGCAAGCATGGAAGGAGAAGGTTTGAACGACTTACTTACGTTATAATAGGCAACTCTTGTAAAAAAACATTTTTTTCATGAAAAAAATTGAAAATTTACAAAAAATCATTTTTTTAAATTATTAGTTATGTAACTGAATATTTTCTTATTGTCGCCTTTTACCAATTTTTAAAAAGTGGTTGTATTTTAATAAATCGTGGCTTCATTTTTGGTGAAATTATTTCCTACAACTTTGCGGTTTCTACATTTAAAAATAAGTAAATAATCTGCAAATATAATTATTTGTTGAAAAAATGTTTTCTTTTAAACAATTTCATCCATATAGAAATCAATTTTAAAACTTGGAAACCTTAGAGTTGTAAAGAAAGCTTTTTCAGAAAAAATAATATACTAATTATTAATGTTCAACCATTTTTCAAAAATTGATAAGAAATGATAGTGCAAAAAATACAACTGCAAGAAACATTGTGAAAATAATTTTTTTTGTAAGTTTAAATATTTTTTCGTGCAAAATAAGGTTTTTTATTTGAATAGACATCCTCAGTAATATTATTTGGATTTTTAAAATCAAGAAAAAGTATTTTTTTCACACATGTAATTTTCGGCACGGCAACTACCTTATAAGTACAAACAGGGAGAAAAGTAGGACGTTTTCAGGACAGAAGTACCGGTAATATCCCACTTATTTATTGTTTAAATTTTTACAAGTCCTAAATAATTTTTGGTTAAAAAGTACTGCAAAAAGTTCCATTCTATTCTTTTAAAAAAATTCTACAAGAACTGATGAGATTTAGGTTCAAAAAAGTACTGCTGAAATAGGATGAAGGTACCAAAAACGTTGAAAATATAACTAATATAATGCTTAAAGTAATGGAAAAGTCTGACTTAATTTTTCCTCGAAAATTTTACAATTGCCAAATAATTGTTGGGACAAAGGTACTAGAAAAGATCAATTTGATTTTTATTCAAAATATTTTCAAGTGCTGATGGGATGTATGTCATAGCAGTGCTTTTTTGGACATAAATATCGCGAGTGGTTGTACAAATTAAACAAAATCAAATTGATCTTTTCTACTTTAACATTTTTTAAGGAAATTTGGTACATAATCCCTGATTTATCTTATACCCAATATTTAAACGGGGATACCAATAGGATCCCAAAGGTACTTCTTCTTTTAACAAGGAAAGTTGAAAATCCACCTTGACAAATTAAAAAAAAAAAATGGAATAATCACTGAAAAAATTGGCTAAAAATCAATTGTTCTAAACCACCCTTATGGGCTAACACAACCCGTTTGAAAGTTCAATTCTAGATTTTTCAATTTAACTTAACGAATTTCATATCAAATACGTATAAATCGGGCTCTTAAAAATATGTGAAATGTTGGATTATCTAGATGGTCATGGGAATTACCCTTAAGAGGAATTAACCGTAAAAAATCATACTTTCACATACATATAATAATTTAAAATATTTGTTCTTTGGCTCGAAAATCATCAGCAGCAATATTTTGAAATGAAAAGAACCATTTTTAAAAACAAGTGCGAATTTCCTAGCTGCTTATACTTTTCAATATAGAAATTACATGAATTTAAAGTAAAAGTATTACTGGAAAAGTTTGTGAATACAATAAAATTCTACAAGCCCACTTTTATGAGTAAAAACAAACCTTTCAAGGTTTCATTATACACTTTTCTATTTAAATAAAAAAATGTAACATAAATTATGCATGAAATGGTCTGTGAATATATATTTTTTAAACCTTGCGTTATATTGGAGATGAAGAACATCATCAAGGCTGAAAGAGACCCCTTGTAGTACAAGGAATATATTTTATTACTTTTTTTAACATCTTAAGGCTCATGTAGGGGGTAATGCAACCTAGAAAACTCACATGAAAAAATCAATTCCAATTGTTGGTTCTTGGAATGTTTATGGGGGGGGGGCAGGGCTGGCAATTTTTTGTTCTCTTGAAAGCTCAAATCCATATTTGAGGCGGAAGGTGCCGGCGGATCATCAACACTTGCGATAAATATGATAAATTTCTTAAATACGAGGGTCGCCTTTTATATTTTGAGCTTTGGCAATACTAGTGTTTACAGGTGCCATCTGACGATTCTAATTGAAAGTTTGACCTTTTTAACCATAACCTTCTTCAGAACGTTTTGTCACTTGAGCATAACCTGTATTGTTTTCAGTGACTTGAAAATATTGTCTCAGCGAAAAAATGGAATTGAATCATGAACATTTTCGTGCGATGATTTTTTACGATTTTTGACGTGGATTATCAAGACAAGAGTGCATCGATCAACTCACTTCGACTTTTGGCGATGAAGCTCCATCCTTGGCCACTGGGAAACGCTGGTACAACGAATTTAATCGTGGCCTCAGTTCGTTCAGTGACGAAAGTCGTGAAGGTCGCCCAAAATCAATCGTCCCAGAAAAAATTGACGCTGTGCGTGAACTAATAATGCAAGATCGTCATATGACTTATCTTGAGATTCAGGCATCATTGGGCATTAGTGAGACCAGTGTGCAAGCAATTTTACATCAACATTTGGCTGTCAAAAAAATTTCTTGTCGTTCGATCCCACATAACTTGAAAATCGCTCAAAAAAAGGCTCGTGTGGATTGGTCAAAACAAATGCTGAAAAAATTCGATCGCGGTTATTTAAAGCATGTCTATGACATCGTAACAGGTGACGAAACATGGATTTATGCTTATGAGCCTGAAACTAAACAGCAGTCGACTGTGTGGATCTTCCAAGATGAGCCAAATCCGACAAAAGTTGTTCGCGCACGAAGCACTTCGAAGCAAATGGTTGCCTGTTTTTTTGGAAAAACCGGCTACGTAGGAACTGTGCCGTTGGAGCAACGTCGGACGGTCAATTCGGAATGGTGTACAACCATTTGTTTACCGGAGATCTTTGAAAAAATGAAGGAAATCAGCCGCCGAAGACGAATCATCCTCCACCACGACAATGCGAGCTCTCACGCATCCGCTGCAACAAGGGACTTTTTGAGGGCTCAAAACGTCGAATTGATGGGTCATCCAGCCTACAACCCTGACTTAGCACCTAATGACTTTTTTTATTCCCATACATAAAAAATAAATTACGAGGTCAAAGTTTTTCGACGCCTGCAGAAGCGGTTGATGCGTTCAAAATGCATGTTTCGGAGGTGCCTCGATCGGAGTGGAAAAAATGTTTCGAAAATTCGTTCAAGCGCATGCAAAAGTGTGTTGAGTTTCAGGGAGAATACTTTGAAAAACAATAAAGCCATTTTCGATGATCAATTATTGTCTTTTCATTATTAGGCTCAAAATATAAAGGGCAACCCTCGTACTGCACTTCCAGAGCAGCCGAAAAAAAGTAAACAGAAACTATTTTAATAGCGCCGCCTGGTCTCACTATTGATTTATAAAATCGATTTCCAAATTCACCTGAAGGAACTCCGTGAATCTTATAAATGGAAACTTGAAGAATGACTATCCCTTGCCTGGTCAAAGGATAGTCATTCTAACACCCGAGAAAAAATATGATGATTTTTGACCACCTCAAAAAATCCGTGAGGCAACCAGTATTCACTGAGTTCTTTCATGTAAATTCGGACATATTTTAATTCAGGAGTGTTTTAGGGTGATGTTATAATATCAACCCTCAGTTGGGAAACTCCCTCGAACTGTCAGGGGGGTATCTGTAAAATTTTACTTTGGAATTTTTGGTGTCATTATTTTACATTCAATGTATTTTTCCTTCTGTTAGCATTCGTTGTGCCAACATTTGGAATTGATTTTTCAGGTGAGTTTTCTAGATTACATTACCCCCTAGGACCACTTCGTATGGAATTTATATGAAACTTGTTAAATTAAATTGGAAAATCTATAATTAAACTTTTTAAAAGGTTGCTTTATACTCATAAGTTTGCTTCAGGTCAACTCTGTTGTATCCATTTTTTTCGATATTTATTTATGTAAATTCATTAAATTTCGACACTAAAGCTGTATTTCGCTCGGAAATTAATTTTTTTGTTCTGAAAATATTTTTTTTATTTCTAAAGGCGATTTTTCCATTATTCTACTGTTGTCCTCCCTGGTGGAAAAAATTCTCTGCAAATTACTTCATAATACCCCTGCAATTCATAATAGCTCTGCAAGCACTCTGCAAACGTCTCCTGCATTACTGCTTAAATTGAAACACTTTAGCATAAATGCAGAAGAACTCTGCATTACTCTTCTTCAAAAAATGGTCTGCATTCTCATGCATTTCTCAGCGAGTTTTCTGCAAAGGATGTTCGCAAATACTCTGTAAAAATCTCTGCTTTACTGTTTAAATTGAAGCACTTCAGCAAAAATGCAGATGCTCTGCATTACTCTGCGGCAGACGATTCTCTGCAAATAAAACCGTTTTATATATAATAATTGCACTTCATTTATATTTTTTAAATTACGCAATTGCAGACACGGTCACTTACAACCATAATCGCACGCACAACGCTATGAAAAAATCGCCCCCGCTGGGGATTCGAACCCTACCTAAACTACCTAAATCTAAACTTCACGCTCTAGCTAATTACGCTAATGTATCGCTTGGATTATGTCGACAAAATCTTAGCCAAGCTTTTTCGCTGAAAAGCCAGGGCTAACGGAGGAATATTTTTTCGTTTTACACCATTTATATGAATAGGTGGTATTAAAAATGCGTAATAATAATATTTAAATTAAATTAATTTAAATTTTAATAGTGAAATGTTTAATTTAAATATTCATTTAATTTGTGATTCATGTACAAACTGTAAAGCTCCAAAATTAAAGGATTTATCACTTTCAGATGTATTACAAGTAAAAAATATTTAAA